>CM021101.1:739399478-739582250 GCA_007115665.2 Sequoiadendron giganteum | reverse complement strand
GGAAGGCAATAAACAGCAAGCGATTCCATCAAAACAATAAATATGGGTCTTTTAAAGGCTGCGGTCAGAACAGCAGCAATTGAATTTGTGAAGAGGCAGCAATTATCAAAGGTACATGAAGATAATTAAAAGCCACCTCCCCTTGAACCGATGCATCCCTTCATAGGGATATAAAGTGAATAAAATGAATGAGTTGGGGGGCATCAAACCCGCAGAAAACATCTTCTGATTATCAAATCAGTAATCATCGATCAGCACTGGGAGAATAGCAGATTGGGAATGAAGAAATGTACAGCAGAAATCCTTTAAGAAGAAGCAAATTAGAAATAAGAAAGATAAAGAGTGGGAATTAATTATATATATATATAAGTTTAGTATAATGATCAATATATAATATAAATAAATAAATATATCTATATCTCTACATATATATAGATAATATGTATGATTATTGTAAGTTTAGAGATCAATTAGTAATAATATATATATATATATATATATATATATATATGCAATAATGATGCTTGCAGCAGTTATTGAGCCTTATAAGTTGTTATGTTTCTTTAATACGGATATGAATAACAGATTCTTATGTGTTTGATTGACACTAATAATATTTTCTGAATACTTAGGACACATTGATTTAGAGAAGAGAAGAAGATACACACCGGCTGAACAAAAGAGGGATCAGACCAGCGATCACAAGGAACCTGCCAAGTCTGCTATAGCATGTTGACAATTATTATATATATATACACTTGGGGGTATTTTCTGCCATTCATTATCTTACATCTGTATAAATATTGCCATGCATAATGAAAGAATATGTAATGTATAATTTCTTATGATAGAATAGAAGATGTGTTTGACTGTTTGGAACCCACCTTTTAGGAAGGGCTTGGGGTGTAAGCAAAAGGGGTAAATGGGGCTAGTAGGTAGTCAACTAGAGGGCACTTACACAGAGAGCCGAGTTACCCACTTATGGCCCCTGCCCAACTCCACAAGGTGGCAAGTGTCTTTAGGGGGTTGGGACACTGATGGGGAAAGCAGATACAAGTCGCAAAGGGGGAGGGCTGTGGTATACACCCTCTTAGGCTTGGCATATGGCTTCGGGCGGACCCATCATTTCCCTTCTCCCAAACCCTAGCTTGCTCCCATTAATGATAATCTATGATGTGATTTAATTACCTAACTCTATATATATATATATATTACCGAATCGTGGAGTTTACGCCCCCCCCCCTCTATTCTAGGTACAGGATGTCTTGGAATCGGATACTTTGGAGAATCTCTATGGAATCGCACAGGGTACATGAATTTGGTCATTGAAACGTTTCAGTCATTTTTTCGCCAAACCCTGCCATTTCAAGTGTTGACGTGGCACTTTCAAGACGAATTTGAGGCGATTTGAGCTGTTGGCTAAGTTTTGAATTTTTTATTTTTTATTTTTCATTAAACCCTAACTTGTCAAACATATTCTTTGCTTTTATTTTTTGATTTTCTTTGTGTGACTTCACAAAATGCGATGCCATAGGTTTCCCACGTAACCAGCTTCTGCGACCTCATTTCAGTGATTTTTGAGCCAGTGATTGTTGCAATGCCATTGTTGAGTGTGCTGCGACCATTTTTGAGCGAGTGAGGGAAGAGTTTATTGCTGCTGAGCGAGTGAAGGAAGATCAAGATTTTATTGCAGCATCCACATTCAAGAAGTTTAAATTTTCTAACTTTTTTGTTTAAATTTCCGTTTAAAAATTTAATCTATTGTTTTGAGTTATTTAATTTATTTTTATTTATAAATATAAAACAATTAAAGTCAAGTAAAAGTTTATTTGTTTATTTTTTCTATGTTCATAATTTGCAATGTTTTATTTATATTGTAAACTATAAAATTAAACAGTTCACATGCCTTGCCCGTGCTTCCACATTTTGCAGACATATTCTACCAGAGCCAAAATGGGAGATTTGTGAGTCTGTGACAAGCTATTTTTAAATTAAAAAATTGGATTCAAATAATGTAATTTATTTTTTATCCCCAGCGTCCACGATGGCGCATGGAAAGGCAAGTGAATTGTTTGAGAGAATGCCTCAAAGGGATGTCGGCTCATAGAATGCGATGATGAGTGTGGGCCACCGCACTCATCATCGCATTCTATGAGCCGATATCCCTTTGAGGCATTCGCTCAAACAGTTCACCTGCCTTGCCCTGCACTCATCATCACATAACATGAGCTAACATCCCTTTGAGGCATTCGCTCAAACAGTTCACCTACCTTGCCTGTGTGCCATCATGGATGCTGGCCGACCACCGGTTTGATTTTTGAATGAAAAAAATTGAAAAAAATACAAAACAAAAACTGTAAACTGTAAACATACCTGGTAATGGCACCCTTCCTTCTTGAAATCGTGTTTCTCACGTACAGGCTTCAGCTCTCACCTCTCTCCATTGTCTCAGACTCTCTCACATATGCATGAGTAAAGGTAGGTTTAGCTGTTTAGGAATGAAAACAAAAAAAAAGATTCTAAGTCTTTGACTTAGGGTAATAAATAATTAAATTTAACTTAAATCTTTTAAGTTGTAATAGTTTTCATTTTTGTTTTTTAAATTAATTTTTTTTTTCATTATTTTAATGCATTTTTGTGGGGGACGCCTAGGAGTCTTGGAGATGTCTAGGAGTCTCGAAGACGCTTGGAAGTCTCCTTTTGGATGAAATGATTAGGGGACAACGGCGAAACGGGGGGATGACAGAGGGACGGCGGGGGGATGTTTCCTAGATGTCCCCGCGTCTCCGGTTCGTCTTGAATTTTGGGGGGGGGGGACGCATCCCCGTGGAACACTGTTGTTCATGTGGTGATTGCAAGATTCAAACCCAGGATTGCATTATTCAAGAGATATTTATTTGGTAAGACGAACCCTAACCCTAATTTGCTGCAATTTGTGATCAATAGGCAAATTCTAGGGCAAATCAGGAGAGGGACATTACAGCTGTGTTGGCCTGTCAGCATTTTCAGCAGTAGTTTGCAGTGGAATTCAGCCCCTATAGTTAACCCGTCAGCTCTTAATAGATTCAACATATGACAGGAAAAATTCCCTGCTCTTCCTTGTGCTAGTTAGATCAGAAAATGATAGTCTTCTTCTGTCTTCTACAGTTAACCCTGACAGTCCTTGAGTCAATCTCAATAGGAGATACAATCTTGCTGTCTTGCACAGCAATTTTCTGCCATTCAATCACCCTCACTCAACATTTATGAGAGTCATCCCGTAAAATAGTTTCATCGCCTTCTAAATAAATTGACTTAGTGTACCCTTTCCTAGGGCTTCCTTGCACTGATTTATTTTACCCTCTCCTAGGGCTTCCTCACTTTGATACCAAATGTTAGAAGAATGAATGTACAGAATTTGAGAAAATTGTGTGGCACATACTCTGATGTGTGTATGTATGTATTAAAATTGTATGGGGAAGGTACATTGTTGATTGTAACTTGCATTTTCGAAGTTATCTTGTAAACATTGGTGTTATTGCATAATTAATGTAAGCAATAAATGCTTGTATACAAAGCCTAGTCTGACAATATATTATATCTAATAGTAGGTAGTGGTGCATCCTGTCAATAGTGGTTCTTAATCAGTATGTATCTTGTAAAATTCCACATGATTGTTTGCTTGTTTGATCTTAAACTCAACTTTTAGTAGCTTATAGGTGATTAAGTTTTGCAACTACAACTAACATTTTTTTTTATATGATATAATGCTTTATTAACAAGTATATATGTATTTTGAAGAGAGAAACTGAATTTTTTCTTTCAGAAATGATAGTCTCTTCCATTGTGGTTTCTTAATACTCATGTTCATAGAATTGTAGACATTGTTATGATTTATAGGTTATTATATTGTTATGATTTATAGTCTATCATGTAATATTTTTCCATTTGTTTTTTGTAGGTGCTTTGTCATAATAATTTGGAGTGTGATGGGATTGATAAAATTCTCATAAAGGATCAAGATCTTACAAATAAAAGTGAGTTCTAGATGTTTCTGAAGTCTTTATTAAGTCCTGATCTTTAAAAAGTGATCGTAGATTCTATACTCCATAAGACAGGGTTTTACTTCATTAATAAAATTTCGGGCTCCAATACATCTAATTATGTATTAGATAGTGTGCTAACTATGATCATAATTGCATATTGTCATATCTTAATGCCTTGATCAGGTTATTTAACTTGGATAATCTATATTATTCAATTTGATTATTCTTTGACATATTGGGGAGCCTAACATAACTACAAACTCCACAAGCACATTTTTCATGCAAGCACATGCACCCAGTTTCAGACCTGCTGTGTTTCTGATCTTTCAGAAAGAAACAAAAATTCTAGTGATAGAATGCCAGCACATGCCTGAAGCAAGTAAACATCATCCATAAATCCTTTTACCAGACTAGAACATGGTCTCCACCAGAGAAGTAAAGGAGTTCTTAGACCATAGAAAAAACAGTCTTTTGCTTTATCCATGCTCGCCAGATAAAATAAGTGGCAGTTGCAACTGAAAATTTTGGATCCAACAAATATTTCCATCATCCTTGACCTTCCTGGAATGCATCAAAAAACTGATAAAGGTAACTAAGATACTGCGGCACACTTAAAAACTGAGCAATAATATTGAAAATATATCAATAGGGCTTAGCATCGCAACATTTAGTAGGTCCTTAGCATAAATATTTACATAGCAGAGAAAACTACAATGGCTCAAGGAAAGTAAGCCAGGGAAATATTGTTTTCATCTACTTTCCTTCCACTGTAGTGAAGCAAAAATTCCATGTGGAGAAAACAAGGAGCCCTTTCTCAATATATCAACCAGCTAGGTGCTCTTTCCAGTAAGTTAGTAACAATAGAAGCACTTGAAAAAGATGGTTTAAGCCAAAGAGAAAGAAGACCCAAAATCCATGAAACAGGTCGACTTTTTCAAAAAGAAAATATTAAAAATTCAGAATTAACAAAAAGATCTTTGACACAGGATTGGAAGGAACTATAAAAAAATGCATATAACTGAAGTGAAAACCATTACAGCCAGCAGGAACAGAAACATAATTAGGATTCTTGGTAATGCAAAAATCCACTTTAGCCTTTCTGCCAACCTAAGAAATGGACCCTTCCAACATAGATAAGCATTAGGCTGATTACCAAATAGAATTCAGCATTCATGCTTTTAGGAAGCATTTTTGTTACATTGCAAAGGTACACCACACAATTCCTCAACAAAGCCATCAGGAGCCATAAGAGTAAATGTTAAGCCTATATCTTGGGATATGACATAGTGTTTATGCTTTCACAGATGAAGCTTTCTAGTAATGAATTCCAAAGGAGAAGAATTTTCCCAAAACAACTTTATTCGTTAATACTAATATATAGTATAAACACACATTAAGAAACACCATCTATATTCGATTAACCAAAAGAGAACGCTACAAGTTGTTCATTTTACATGCAATGACGTAAAAGATCAGCATTGTGTCTTACAATTTATTAAATTTACATGTCATAGAAGCATGTAGATCCTAATAGATAATCATGACCTAGATCAACTCAAGCGTATATATGAGAACAGTTACACCAAAACTTCCCAATGCATGTAAGTTTTTGGAATAACAACATCATGATCATCCATCAAATAAAGCATCTAGAATACTAAAATTATGCAATAAGTTTTAATGTATCTTTTTGGTACCACATTCATGATTGATCACTCAGCCTGAACTTGTCCATTGTAAGTCTGCAATAGTTTTTGGTTCAGGTGCAAAGGTGCAAGATAATCCCAACTAAGTGATTAAGGAATCCCTACCCACCCCCATGAAGTAGACTCTACTGGCTTGTTCTGAAGGGGTTGATAATGCCAATATCCTAATGTACTAGGGTAAACACAGGCTTAGTAACATATACTTACTGTGTTATCACCCAACCAGATATCATGCACCAAGTAGTGATTACTTGGCAACAAGAAGTGAATGCGACCCTACTACATTATCATATCAAACCTTTCCATTGCTAGGTTCACCAATACATCAACTCTTTCTAGTATTGTGACAAGCTGAAAAGAGGAAAGTGCATCCCATACTACACCATATCTCTTTCCTTTTTCTGGTTCATTGTTAGCTGTGATAACAAAACAAGCATCCCATACTACTTGTGGTCATCACCGTCAGGGGCATAGCTGTTCAAAACACCACATAGGGAAATGCAATCTAGTACTCCTAACATGACCGTTTGTAGCTGATACTTAGTTTCACTACAAGCTATTGAACCTTTGAGACAAGTAGATCAGGGCATCGATTGCCTACATGTTACCAGAGAAAGTCAGTCCAAACTCCAACTCTGCAATCCTAGGTAGCTCTTGATATCAATCTAATTGATGAACACACAATTATACTGAGAGGGGCGTGGGGGGAGGTGGGGTGAATCAGTATAATACAATTTTTTTACTTTTTCAAACTAATAACCACAATAATATCAATTGTACATTATCTTTCACATAAGATCTAACAATTATGCAACACAAGAACACACGATTTACATGGAAACCCTTATGGGAGAAAACCTTGGAAAAATATTGCTTTTATATAAATCTCTTTTACAATCTTCGTACGTCTCCAAGTTACAAGAGACACCAATCCCCTCTTATACAATTTGTGATCATCAACACACTGGAGACACCAATGCTCGCTTGTAGAATTTGTAGGCACCAACCCACTGGAGAAAACAACTGAGCACCAACTCAGCAAGAGACACCAATCTCTTTGATATGAGGCACCATCCTTGTCAATATGGGGCACCAAACTCTCCAATATGAGGCATCAACCTCTTCAATAGAATCTTGTCTTCCTAAGAATAAATCCTCTTTACAAATAGCCTTTAATGATCTTTTATATTCTCCTCAAAATCTTCACACACAAATCTGCATATATTCTCTTTCTTAAATATTCATACACAAATCTGCATATACTCTTCTTCTAAATATTCTTGTTCTTGAATGATATATCTTTGTGTCTGACACACTTTCTTTCTTCACAAATCTGCTTGTATGATATTACATTTATTCCACTCTTCTCACACATTTCTTTTTCTCTTTTATATCTTCATATTTCTATGAAGAGATACATTCCTTCAAAGATAATGACCCTTCAAATAGTCATGACTCCTCTTAAATAACAATTGCTGCCTTTTCAAACTTGATCGCTTCCTTTTCACACATATCCACAATAATATATATTTTTATTCTCCACACACTTCTTTCTTGACTAATAGATCTTCCTTTTTATTCCACACACATCTATTTATATCTTTACATCTCAATGAAGAGTTGCATCTCTTTGAAAAGAGATAACCCTATTAAAGGATATGTCTTTTTATTAAGACTAATTGCTGCCTTTCAACACTTTTTCTTTCTCCTTTTTTTCTCCTTAATGGCTGCCTTTGAATACTTTTTCTTTCTATTATTTTCTTCACACTATTTTTACACACTTTTCTTTTCTACTCCTCTTCTTATTTAATCTTCTCATATCTCACACTTCTCACTCTTCATCTCATGGAATGACTTCTCTTATATATTTTGTCTCATCATGAGACACAACCCTTCACCATACCCTTGTGACTATTGGTTAAAACTAATCTTTATCTATTTAATTTCTGACTTTTCAAAACAGATCACAGCCTTTCCATATTCGCTATCTTCATACAAAGTGGGACGATTTGTATTGTGAGAATCAACCACCTTTATGAGTTTAATCACTGTCTTCTTCTTAGACATTTCCTTTTAAATCTTTTCTTTCTTAATGAATTTAATCACTGCACATAATTGTTAGCGTTTCTTAAATCAGATTGAATAATAAAAGCACTTAAAAGAATTACAACACATAAGACAATGAACACCCAAAGATACCCTGGGAAAACCCTCCTCTTGAGGGAGAAAAACCCAACAATGAATCTCTTCTATAATATAGAATAATGGCAGAAATCTGCTTACAACTCAGGCCCAGAAATGGCCAATAATGAATGCTAAGAGGTCGCACCTCTTCTAAATGCACTAGATACAAATGAGTATGTTCTTCCTTTAAATCGGACCTGCTGCTATAAAGTGCGAATTCTGCTCTTAAAGATATATTCGAACTTGCTTGAATGAATGTGTAACAATGACAAAAATGACCTTGCCTTTATACAAGTGAGGCGCCTCTTCAAGATAGGTCGGCTCACATAAGGAAATATCAAATATAATAAAGTCGGCCCAAGCTATAACTAGAATATGCGAACCATGAACGGTCGGCCCTTTGCATTTAATAATAGTGATCATGAATTAAATAGCCGAAGGCTATTCATTTAATTCATGCGCTCTTTCTTGGGAAGTACAGACCGAAGCTGCTCAATAACATCAACACTCCCTCTCAACTAGGGATGAACTTCCATCTGCACAAGACACATCATATTAGAATGAAAACAAAATAGAATATCACCTCAACGTGATATTAACCATCATGGCTACTTCCATAGATGGTATAAATAAAATCATCATGGATTCCTTCACGTGATGTTGTCATGGAGTCACACACATGACATCCACCATAGCTTCTCCCAGAGGGTGGAAACAAGGGCTTTCACCTCAAATCTCTCTCAATAGAGAATTACATTATCAAGGGCTTACACCTCAACTCTCTTTCAGCAGAGAATTGCATTATCAAGGGCTTGCACCTCAACTCTCTCTTAGCAGAGAATTGCATTATCAATCAAGGATCACTGATTACTGAGACTCTTTCTCAGTCAAGGCTGCATTCTCCACCATACCAAGTTTCTCTCGGAAGTACACAAACTTAATCCTGGCAAGAGGCTTGGTGAGAATGTCTGCCGTTTGCTCTTCAGTGCTGATATACCTCAACTGTATAGCTTTCCTTTGCACCATATCTCTAATATAGTGGTACTTGATCTCAACATGTTTTGTTCTGTCATGAAACACGGGATTGACAGAAAGCTTCACACAGCTTTGATTATCACAGTGTATAATAGTAGGCTCCATTGATTGTCCAAACAATCCTGCAAGGAGCTTACGAAGCCACACTGCCTCACGAGCTGCCACACAAGCTGCAATATACTCTGCTTCAGTTGTACTCAAGGCCACTGAAGACTGTTTCCTGCTACACCAGGAGATCATAGCAGTCCCCAAACTGAAGCAACAACCAGAAGTACTCTTCCGATCTGAGACACATCCTGCCCAATCAGAATCAGTAAAACCATGCAGCTCCAAATCCACATTTGAAGAATATCTCAACCCATATCCAATTGTGCCACATAAATATCTCAGGATATGTTTAGCTGCTACAAGATGTATTTGCTTTGGTTCACACATAAACTGGCTAAGTGCACTCACTGCATAGCAGATATCAGGTCTAGTGTTAACTAGATACATCAACGAACCAATCAACTGTCTATACATCGTAGAATCCACTGGTTCTGAACTAGCTGCAGCTTCTTTCAACTTATCTAGATTAGTCTCCATGGGTGTAGACATAGGTTTGCAGTCAATCATACCAAACCTTTTGAGAATGTCAACAGTATACTTGCCTTGACTTAGAATCATCTCATCTGGCTTTTGCCAAACTTCTAAGCCAAGAAAGTAATGCATAAGACCTAGATTCTTCATCTCAAACTCTGAAGCTAATTCCTTCTTGCATTTTAGAATTAGATGTTCTTCACCAGTAATGATCAAGTCATCAACATATAAAACCAAAATCAATGCTTCACCATTTACTACTTTGAAGTAGAGGTTAGAATCTGCATCATTCTTTGAGAAACCCAGACTTGAAAGATACTGATCAATTCTTTCATACCAAGCACGAGGAGCTTGTTTAAGACCATACAAGGCCTTCTTCAGCTTGCAGACATGAGACTCTTTCCCATGCACCTCAAATCCTTCTGGTTGCTCAATGTAAACCTCTTCTTCTATTATGCCATTCAGAAAAGCTGTCTTTACATCCATTTGGTGAATCTTCCATCCTCTAGATGCAGCAATAGCAATGATGGTTCTAACAGACGTGTATCGAGCCACAAGAGCAAAAGTTTCTTCATAGTCAACTCCCTCTTTTTGTGAGAACCCTCTAGCCACAAATCTAGCCTTGTATTTCTCAATGCTCCCATCAGCTGCATGCTTGATCTTGAAGAGCCACTTAGAAGACACCACAGATTTGTCTTTGGGTCTAGGGACTATATCCCAAACATCGTTCTTAAGTATGGATTGATACTCCTCAGTCATTGCATCCTTCCATACTTGTTGACTAGAAGCTTCTTCAACATTTGAAGGCTCTGACTCATCAAGGCGACATAACTAGAGAACTTGTGAGGTCTCTTGCTTTCTCTGAAAGCTCCTCTTGGAGCTGCAAAACTTTCTGCTTCCTGCATTGTCCTACGAGCCCAAAGAGGTCTTTTCTTTCCAATCACAATGTCTAGGGGCCCATCAGTAGGATCCAAAGGCTCAGCTGGATCAATATCTTCTTTAGATTTTGTATCCTCGTTTAGGTTCTCTGGAATATGGTCAACTTCCATATCTTGAGGAGGTTCTTCTTCATCAATCTCCATAGGAGTGCCTTTGGATCTTTTGTAAGCAACATCTTCCTCAAATGTGACATCTCTACTAATCTCAATAGACTTCTGTCCTGGAATGTATATCCTGTAAGCTTTTGATGTCTCACTGTAGCCTACAAGAATTCCTTTCTTCCCAGAAGGCTCTAGCTTTGTTCTCTTTTCCTTTGGAATATGAACATAGACTGGACAGCCAAAGATCCTCAAATGACTAACTTCAGGCTTCACGCCTGAGAATGCTTCTTCAGGAGTTTTGTTCTCTAAGATCCTGTGGGGACTCCTGTTTTGAACATAGACGGTTGTTCTTGATGCTTCAGCCCAAAGAGAGATTTGTAAGTCTTGATCATGGATCATAGCTTTCACTGCTTCCACAATAGACCTATTCTTTCTTTCAGCAATACCATTTTGTTGTGGATTATAGGGAACACTAAGCTCCCTCTTAATCCTTGCTTCAATACAAAAGTTACTAAATGTGCCAGAAGTGTATTCTCCACCATTATCAGATCTCAATACCTTGATCCTTTTCCCAGACAGATTTTCAATCTGTGCTTTGAATTCTCTGAATCTTTCTAATACTTCTTCTGATTCTTTAGATCTCAAGAAATAAATCCAAATCTTTCTAGAGTAATCATCAATGATAATAATATAATACAAGAAACCACTAGATGATGCAATAGACATTGGACCACATAAATCAGAATGAATGAGATCAAGAATACATTTAGATCTACTTTCACTGGAATGAAACGTACCTTTTGTGTTCTTGCCTAGGGCACATCCCTTGCATGTACCTTCATGTTCTTGATCGAATTTCGGAAGACCGGTGACCATCTTCTCCATGATAGGTAGAGCACGAAAGTGAATGTGAGCCAATCTTCGATGCCAAAGATCACACATGCTGGTACTGTTATGCACAAGCGCTTGAAGAGGACGAGTGCACAGCCTGAAAAGACATTCATGTCTAACTCCAATCACTTGAGCAGTTTTGAAGCTGGAGTTCTTTGCCCATATAAGAACTTTTCCTTTAGAGAAGGCAACTTGATAACCCTTGTCTTCTAATGCTGAAATTGAAACAAGGTTCCTCTTTATCCCTGGCACGAACAGTACATCATTCAACTCCAAAGAAATCCCAGAATCCAAGTGAAGAGTGGAATTTCCAATCCCTTTTACAGAATATCTAGCATCATCTCCAATAACAACTTGATCACTGGAGTTGCTTTCCACTAAGTTTGAAAGGTGACCCCTGAAACCGGTGATGTGCCTAGAAGCACCACTATCAATCAGCCAAGTGTTGGAGTCGGTAGAAACATTGCTAGACAAAGCTGAATAAAACAAATAATCACTGGAGTCCTTTTGTGGAGCGACTTCTTCAACATCTGCAGTGGCAACTTGATGCTTAGGTCGTTGAGGACAAACCCTCGCAAAGTGACCATACTTATCACAACGAAAACATTGAATCTTGGACATGTCTCGTTTCCTTTTGAAGGTAGGAGCATCATCATTTCCATCTCCTCGATTCCTCTTGAAGAATCCTTTCTTAAAGCCTTTTCCTTTGTTTGATGAATGAGAGGCAAGAACTTGTAAATCTTCATTCTTTGAACTTTGACCAATTCCCCTTGCTGTTAGTCTTGACTCCTCTTGGATGCAGTCAATCCTCAATCGATCAAACTTGGGAAGTTCAGATCTTGCACTGATTCCTTGAATGAACGCCTCCCATGAAAGCGAAGACCATTGAGAGCAAGCATAGTCAGGTCTTTATCATCAATCATGTGGCCAATAGTAGAGAGCTGATCTCTTATCTCTGAAATCTTCATGAAGTATGTAATGACAGATTCTCCTTTCGCCATTCTCACATGATGAAGTTGTTGCTTTAGTGCGAGAGCTCGACTAGTGTTGTTGATTTCGTACATCTCTTCCAAGGTTGTAAACATCTCTCTTGCTGTATCCAACTTGAAGACAATCGGTACAACATGATCCTTGACGGAATCAACCAATACTTTCTTTGCCCTAGTGTCTTTCTTCCTCCACTGCAATTTCTCTTCTTCCTCCTCAGGTTCAGGAACTTTTGTTTTCATGAAATCAGCTAAATCGTTCTCCTCCAAAGTGAGCATGATTCTGAACCTCCATGATGTGTAGTTCGAAATCCCTTCATGGATCTTGAATTTGATAAATAAGAGATAGACTGAAAAAGAATAAAGTAAGTGTTGCACACTAAATCTGATCACGATCTTTTTCACACCCGCTCTGATACCATGTTAGTGTTTCTTAGATCAGATTGAATAATAAAAACACTTAAAAGAATTACAACACATAAGACAATGAACACCCAAAGATACCCTAGGAAAACCCTCCTCTTGAGGGAGAAAAACCCAGCAATGAATCTCTTCTATAATATAGAATAATGGCAGAAATCTGCTTACAACTCAGGCCCAGAAATGGCCAATAATGAATGCTAAGAGGTCGCACCTCTTCTAAATACACTAGATACAAATGAGTATGTTCTTCCTTTAAATCGGACCTGCTGCTATAAAGTGCGAATTCTGCTCTTAAAGATATATTCGAACTTGCTTGAATGAATGTGTAACAATGACAAAAATGACCTTGCCTTTATACAAGTGAGGCGCCTCTTCAAGATAGGTCGGCTCACATAAGGAAATATCAAATATAATAAAGTCGGCCCAAGCTATAACTAGAATATGCGAACCATGAACGGTCGGCCCTTTGCATTTAATAATAGTGATCATGAATTAAATAGCCGAAGGCTATTCATTTAATTCATGCGCTCTTTCTTGGGAAGTGCAGACCGAAGCTGCTCAATAACATCAACAATAACGAATTAGCCCCTGCCAATCACTGCACATAATGAATTAGCTGCTGCCCTTTTCAATGCTCCAATCGTTGCCTATGCAATACATATTCATTTCTACCTTTAATTACTTTAATCACTGTTTATATATATGTAAGAATATAGTTGGCGAGCATATAGATTCCAAAAATATAGTCGGCCAAGAATAATTCAATTAAAATGCTTCTCATGTAGTCGGCCAATATTTTTTCTTTTCATAAACTTTGTCTTCAATCAACTTGAAATGATATGATCTTGCCCTTGAAACGTTTAGTGGCCTTTGGCCTTTATGTGATGTCGTTCTTTGATATCAACAATGTGGTGGCAGTGATTTCGTTCTTTGACATTAATGCCAGTCTCGTCCATTTGCTTTGACAATAGTGACAATTAATCTTCTCACCTTTGACATCAATGACAATATGTTTAACCAACAATTTTGTCCATACACCTTGACATCAATGACAACAATTTTGTTCATTCTTTTTGACATTAATGACAATATTCTAACAATCTCCCCCTTCGCCATTGATGGTGTTGCCGTCATATTTAGTCACCCCCTTTAAAAACAAAAGATTTTTTTTGCAAAGTCCTAAACCAATCAAGGAGTTCCTTTTGTCAATTTTTAGCCAATTTTGTACGCCTGTATTAGATGCCGACGCGGTTTTAGAACTTCGTTCTCACCCGACAAGCTTAATCTTTGAAGTCTATGTGTTGGTTCTTGTGACAAGTTGTTAAACGGTCAAGTGGTTGTCAAAATGGCTGTTTGACTGAAGAAGGGGAATCAGATGGGCGAAGACCAAAATAATTAAGAAACTTGGTGGTGTTTCACAAAGTTTTGAAACATTTGTCAGTTCCCAACAGGGTTCTCAAATTTCTTCATTTGCGCCTTGGTTTTCAAGTTAGGCTGTGGTTATTTTTCTAAGTGCTATTTGTAACAGTAAGAAGGGGTTAATGAGCAGATTAAGATGTTTCAAAAACTGTTCAGTAAGGCGGCATATGCACAAGTCTTCATAACAATGGCAAACTCCGAAGTATTTCAAGAACCTACCCAAAAACAAATAACCAGTGCATTTGAGGCCGAAAATTGCTTCATTATCAGCAATATATTTGTAGAAAAGAAAGTTGCTTACAAAAATAAAGGCTTTCATTCATGAAGACTAAAATCATTCACCATGAGCATAAAATGAAAGGCTATAAAAAGTGAACATGAAAGCAAACAAAAGATTTCCAAGACATTCCCATAATACAAAGCATTTTGAAAACCAAAAAGATAGATATATTTATATATTTATCGTTAAAAACATTTTGTATTACATTGCCAAAAAGAGAGCTTTCACAACACAGGAGGTCTTAGACATAGAGAGTGAATATGAGGACTCTGAAAGCCTTAATGACTTCTTGCATACGCTCTATCTTCGTAGGGGAGAAGAGGTTCTCGTTAAACTCGACGAAGTGGGCAAACGTCTCCATGTTGTTGCATTCCAAACCAACACACAGTAGGGTGATGGCTTGACCAGCTTGTTCATTGTGCAACGCAGAAGCGATACAAATTGCATCACCAACTAGGCCCACACAAGGATGAACAAAGAGACCTCTCAGAGTGTCTTCAACACACAATAGATATCATGGACGAACCGGACGCTCAACAGCTCGCAACCCCCATCCGAAACTTCCAGAGGTGCGCACAATGCTATATAGGAAGTGCTTGAGCAGACTGGAATTATGAATGTGCACTTGGGACATGAAGTGCTCGCCGATGATTTTACGAATCACTTCCTCCACATCGCCGTAGATTAGGAAGATTTCCCTAAGTTGGTGTATCACCATCCTATGGACGACACTACACTCAATATCCTCCACAACTAGGAAATCACTCTCCACAACCACTTCATTTGATGAACTCGACATACTGGAAGCAAAACTTGGCATTGTGTAGATGAATAGTGGTGAAGTTAATTTATAGAGTGGCAAAGGCAAATTGGTGGAGCTTGCTTGGAAGTAATTAATGCTGAAAGTACATCCAAATTGCTTCAAACTCAATAAACTTAAGCAAGGCGATGTGATGGAAATCTAGCAAGTTGGATTCAAACAGTGGTGAAATCCTTTGTATTTAAAGAAATCACACGGAAGCAACCTTAGGTGGCTTGCTAACAGTCATTGGAAATTGAAGCTTGCTAACAGTCATTGGAAATTGAAGGTGGCGGACATTTCGCACGGGAGTAGGCCACATGGTCCGCTTACAACAAGCAACGATTCATTCTCCCGTCATGTCGATCGAAAAATGGGGATGTAATCAAAACCATCCTTAAAAATAGCAATTAATGAATGTGGTCATAATCTGACATAAATTAGTCGGTTTTCAGCCAACCTTTTATTTGGCCAAACAATGGTTGGCGTCCAAGAATCGGTTTTCAAGAAATCCTAACTGTTACAATAAATTTTTTAAATATCCTGTTGTTAGATATTGCAAGGGTCCGACATTTGATCCCCCTTGCATTGTGATGCATGAGTGAGAATTGATCATAATAGAAAGATCAAATTTTGTAGTTTTAATATATTGCTGTGAATGTTTATTGTCTGTGTATAGTAAATTGTGAATTAGATACTAATCTTTATGAATAAGTTTGTGAGCTTAGATGAATATTTGGATATTCCTTCCCTATGAGGATGTGCTGTTTAGTGGTGTTTGATTCATTTATTTGTAGCAAATGTTAAGATTGTATTGAGTCGAGTCAGCAAGCTTTGATAGTCTAGTCTGTGAGCAACGATATTAGTTGTTTGCTAGTCCATTTAAGTATTTAAACAGTTTCTTTAGTTTTAAAGTATTTTTCTTCACATCTATTTCATGGCTATGAGTAGGTGTTAGTTTTCCTTTCCTGCTTTCTAGTCAAAAGTATACCTTGCTTTCGTATATTTAAAAAAAAAAAACAAAATTATATTAGAAGAGGGAGCTGTACCTCAATTAAAATTTAGAGGAAGGTTACCAATGCAATGGTAATCTCTCCAACTGTTGTGGATTGATTAGTCCTTCGTGGGGCATTATATAGTCATTTTGTGTTTAATCATATAAAGGACAAATCTGTTCACCAACAGATGGCAACATAATTCTCCCCCTTTCTTTAACTCCCCCCCTTTGATATCAATGGCAAAGGGATGTTTATTATACTTTCATCCATAGTTGAACTACTCGCCATTTGCAAGTACTCGGCAAGCTCGAAAAACTCGGCTTGGCAAAAAACTCGGGAACTTAAAAAATTGCTTAAACTTCACTAAAAACGCATTTTTTTTTGCAAAATTCAAAGATAAGATGCATCCAATGAGTCAATAAATGAGTACATATAAGAAACAAGCTGTATTTGATTGATTTGAAAGAAAATTGGATACAAAATGGCATCCTCATGTGGAATGCTCAATGCGCTGATATAATAATAGTCTGAAACAAAATGAAAATAGCAAATTGTTTTTGTAAAACTCAAAGTAAATACTAAATGCTACATAAACATTAATATATTTCAGTTTTTACAAATTCACATGAATCACATCTTCCTCTTCCCATGTCTAGATCTCAGTAAGGGACCGGAAGAGGGTGTAATCGTAGGACTCTGCTCCTGCTGTGCTTGTGGCTCCTCAACCTCCATCCTAGATGTAGATCCTCCTGCAGCTGCTGGTGGTGGCACTGGCAATGACTCCTCCTCAAGGTCATCCAATGAGAATGTAAATCCACCCTCCTCCATTGCTTGTCGGTCTAAATCATAAATCTCATCCTCGGTAAACAATGGAGGCTGCTCCCCTCACCCTGTCCAATCACTGTATGGATCTATCTCATCCAAATCAATTGGATCATCATATGATATCTCCTCTACCTTGCTTATGCGCAATCAAAGATTATATTGCACATAGACAAGGTCATTGAGGTGCTTTTGAGCGAGTTTGTTCCTCTTCTTTGTGTGGATGGCCTCAAACAAACTCCAATTGTGCTCACAATTGGACGAACTACAAGGCTGGCTCAAAACACAAAGGGCAAAATTTTGAAGATTTGGGGTTTTTCCACCCCAATTTGTCCACCAAACATCTACAAAAAAAAGAAGAAAGAGTTAGAAAATTGGAACTTGTAACTTGTAACT
Source organism: Sequoiadendron giganteum (assembly GCA_007115665.2). Classification (NCBI taxonomy): domain Eukaryota; kingdom Viridiplantae; phylum Streptophyta; class Pinopsida; order Cupressales; family Cupressaceae; genus Sequoiadendron; species Sequoiadendron giganteum. The sequence goes on along the minus strand of CM021101.1, from coordinate 739,564,667 downwards.
TGTAATTATCAATTTTTCATTTTTGTAACTTGTAAATTTCAAATTTTATACTTGGTGGCAGCCTAGTTACTGCTCTCTCTTTGCCAAGTCTGAAGAGAAGAGTGCATCCCTTTTTCCCTGTAACTTTGCAATTCATTAACAATGCAGTTTGCCTCGTCAGGCATGGATGTCATCCGTTGAATGCAAGTAGTGAGGCCCTCCATAACCTCTCCAGTAGGATATGCATAGGTGCCTGAATGGATGAAACGGGGGTTCAAGAAGTACCCTACTGCATGGATAGGTTGGTGGAGTTGATTGTTCCACCTCCTGTCAATAATCTCCCAAATGGGATCAAACTTGAGGTTGTCCCCCTTATAATAATTTCTAATAGCCTCCTTGGCCCTATCCATGGCCTTATAAAGATAACCCATTGGGGTTTGATCCCCATCCACCAAACGGAGCACTCTAACCAAGGGCTCTAACACCTACAATATAAATTTAAAAATGCAAAAAAAGATTAGAGTTACAATTTAGTAATTTACAAATTTACAATGAAAGACATTAACTTTAAGAAAAATGTTCAATTTGAATTTAGATTCAAACTCAAAGTTTTGAAGTTACCTTCACAATCTCTGTTGCTCTTTGTGCAAAGAGGTGCTCGAAGACAATGATTTGAACTCTTTCTCCTTCCGACTTCTTTGAATAAGGTGAGTCTATCCATGCTTGACTCACAAACATTTGTTTCAAAGCCGTCAATGCACCAAGAATGCTTTGCAACTTTAAGAAAACCGTTGCAAACCTTGTCACACCGGGTCTCACCAAGTATCTCCCTTTGGTATGCTCCCTCATCAAGTAAAGAACTTAAGGGTGATTGTAGATATATTTAGTGATCCTCCTTCCATCTTCTACAATCGGTGTGATCCAATCTAATCTGCCTATGTCCTCCAAAAGAAGGTCAAGGACATGGGCAACACATGGTGTCCAAAAAATTGTGTGGTATCTATCTTGGAGGATTCTTCCTGCTGCCACATATGCCACTGCATTGTCAGTTACGATTTGCACGACATTTTCAAGCCCAACCTCCATGCACACTTGCTCCAACATTCTAGCCAAATTTTCTACATTTTTTACTATGTTGGAGGCATCTACGGATTTCAAGAACACCACCTCATTTTTGCAAGAAACCAAAAAATTAATGATGGTACGGTTTTTTCCATCCGTCCACCCATCAGAAAGAATAGTGCAGCCATATTTTTGCCATTCTTCTTTTTGTTCTTCTATCATTGCCCTTGCCCTTTCAGTTGCATTAGAAAGCAACCTACAAGTACAAAATGAAATTAAGTACACGATTTTAATTTGTAAACAAAAACATAACTTAAATTAATCATAAATTAAACTTAAAAAACATAAATTAAAGAACATAAACTAACTTTCCACCCAAGTCTTTGTGCGAAGGCGACTTGTAGCCTTTCCCTGCAACTGTCAATGTGGTCACCAAATTTTCCCAGTAAGGTAAGCTTGCCACATTGAAAGGGATGTTGTTGAAGTACCAAAAATTGGCACAAGCAACATCTGCATGCTCATGCACCTCTTTATTCCGCCCAGTTGCCTCTAAAGAAGGTTGTGCACCAGGTGTGTTTCTAGGCACAAAAAAATCACCAATGCGTGAACCTATGGCTATAGGTGTCCGTGTTGATCCTGCTCCTGGTACTCTACTAGAGGAAGATGAAGGCATGGAGGTGGTGGTGGGTTGCCTTTGCACACGCGGACCATGAAGAGAGCCCACTATGCCGACTACTACATCATCATCATTTGATAGTGACTCAAGGTTGATTGCACTTGTAGCACCTTGAGAAGAAGCTATGGCAGCTTGCATTGCTGCTTTTGCCTTCGCTTTTTGCACCTTTTTTTCTTCTGCAGTGGAAAGTATTTCATTCATTTATCTTTTTATTTCCTCATTGGTGTTTATGCAAGCCTTAGCATCACGTCTAGGGATGCCTGCAAGGTGGTATTTGAGGCGATTGATGCCTCCACGGTATACATTTTTACATCTAATGCAATACATTGATCCAGGTTCTAGTCCTTCATATGCATATCTCCAAGCAGGATCTCTAGCTCCTGTTGGACGAGTGCCTACATATTCCCCACTCCTAGGCACGGATGGGGCTGAGGTAGGGGTAGAAGCGGATTCAGAAGCCATTATCAATTAACCTACACACACAAAGTGAAAGCACAACTTGTTAGTTTTTTGATAGAAAATTTAAAACAAGCTAATTTAGATTAAGTCAAAATTGAAAATAGATTTTAAACTAATCTAAGATTCTAAACATTTTCATGAAAAAAAATGGATTAAAAAAAGAAAATAATAAACTAGGGTTACAAAAAAATGTGAAAAAAATGTAAAAATCAGAAAACTACTTTAAATTAGTAACAAATTAAGCTAATATATAATTTTAAACATCTTTTCAACAAACAAGAAGAATCAAAATAAAAAAAATAACTAGGGTTTGAAGAAAACTTGAAAAAATGAAAAAATCAGCAAAATATGTAAAAAAATCAGAAAAAGTGTCACAAATTCTTGTTTTGATGAATCTAAATCTTATTTTCAACAATATAAATGTATTTAAATCTATTTTATAGTTCATTCATGATGTTTTTCAAACATACAATCAACAAAAATGAAGAAAAAATGAAAAAAAAAGAAAGAACAAGAAAAATTAGAAAACCTACCTGGAAATCCAATTTGCCTTTGAAATCCGATGAAAATCTCCTTCAAATCTCGTCTCCTCGATGCAAAATCATTGAAAAATGGTGCAAAATGCTTTGGATTGGGTTTTTGCTTTGCCAAGAGTGAAAGCAAGTGAGAAAACGAAATGCAAAAGATGTTTTGGCCAGCCGTGGGCTTAAGAAACAGGTCGTGCGAGTTTTTGCAAATAAACGACGAGTTTTTGGGAAAATGACAAGTGGTTTTTGGCGAGTAGATTTCGTTAATACTCGTTTTGCAAAAAAACTCGCGAGTTTTTGGCAAGTAGTCCAACTATGCTTTCATCCACAAATAGATCATGGGAAACATCCATTCATATTCACTGTGGTCAATACTCACATCTACTGTAATAAGAATATACTTCTCCCCATATCAGAGATTCTTTTATGCTCCCCCTTTCTCTACTACTCTATCCTTTTCTATCCATGGCTACTAAATGAACGTGGTCATCCTTTTCGACATCAATGGCATCATTCTCCCTTTTCTTATAACTCTCCCTCTTTCTGAAACTCACTAGTAGATCTTTATCTAAGTTGCCTTCTAAGTGTATATCATCAAAAATATGGAGCTGAAAGATAACGCAATGATTAGCTCCCCTTAAACTTAGTGATACCTCTTGTGCATGAAGTACAGTTTGCACAAGTATAGATTCTTGCTTCCTCTTCCAAACCTTTGTAGATTTTCCTTTTTGTTTGGCCATGGTATCCTCCTCCTTGTTTTGTCTAGGTTGTTTCACAAAACTACTTCTACAAAATCTTGCTTTATGCTCACAGTTGTTGCATTTGTAGCATATGATATTATAATCTACTAATTATAACTATATCTCACATAAGAACTATTTTTGTTCCAACCATAATTATATCTCACATGTGCTCTACAATCTCTTGCTTTATGACCAAAATGATTGCATGAAAAGCAATAACTAAAGAAAGACTTATGAAACCTGGCCATATGAGGTTGCCTTGGAAAGAATATTTTCACTTTATCCTTGTTGATCTTTGGAGGAGTGTTGGTTTTCTGCAGAGCGTTATTTTCTTTCTTCTCATTATTGATGGGGCTTTTTAGCACATCTGCATAACCCGTAGGCTTTTCATCATATATTTCTTTTGACAATTTTGCACCCTTAGAATTTGACTTCTAGTTGTAGCCAATACCAATTTTGATAGATGTTGACCTTTGACAATTCAGGATATTGTTTAGGATTTCGGTGCTTTTCTCAAATTTCAGATTTTTGTTCAGTTGAGAAGTTGTCTTCTCCAATTCCTTCCTCAAGGAAACAATCTTGGACTCTAACCTTTCACAATCTTTTTCGTTTGCTTTCAAATGGATTTTCACCTCTTCTTCAATCCTTTTCCCTTCTTCAATTTGTACTTTCAGATCTATGATCATCTTTTCTGATTCTTTAAAATCATGCGACAATTTTGCTTTAAATTCACTATCTTCTTGAATTTGCTCCGTTTGTTGCCTATTCTTTTTCCTAAGTCTTTTGATTTCACATAGGGCAGAAATAAGTTCTGCTTCCAGATCAACTACTCCTTCATCTTTATCATATTCTTCTTCTTGTAAGTTCATCTCTTCTATTCTTTCACTCACAAGGTTGTCTTCTCTTTTGAAGATATCATCTTTTGTTTTTGTTGCCATTTGTCCCATCACTTTTGCTTGCTTCTCTGTTATCACTTGCATTTGGTTTTGTTGATGCTTGTTGATCAATGCTCTGCTTGGTATTACCTTTTCCCTTATTTCCTTTTCTTCTTGCCATCTGTGCTCCCCAAGATCTTCCTTCTAGTTGTTAAACTACATTTGAAGGTACCCGCTCTGATACCAATGACAATATTCTAACAGTAGTCATCATTGTCAAAGGCATAGCTATTCAAAACGCCACATAGGGAAATACAATCTAGTACTCCTGACATGACGGTGGGAACTGATACTTAGTTTCACTATAAGCTATTGAACCTTTGAGACAAGTAGATCATGGCATCGATTGCCTACATGCTACTAAAGAAATTCAGTCCAAACTCCAACCCTGCAATTGTAGGTAGCCCTGATATCAATCACTTGCATGCTACTGGTGAAAGCTGGCTAGACCCTATGATACAACAAATTACTCCTACTCATAGAGAACACTCCTTGACTTCTGCCATTTTGGAAGCAACAATAACCTTATCTGTTGATTGGGCCATAGGATTTACTGGTTTGATGATCACCTTCGGAAGAGGAGGACAAACTACGTTTCTAAGTGAATAGTTGTCCACCTCTGCCCTCATGGGGCTATTAACTCAACTCTATGTGTGTTGTCATAGAAGATGACTCTTGTATCTATCTTGGTTAGGACATTCCAAAGCTTTTGATGGCCTAGGTCTATTTGACAGCATGACCTGTGCCATAAAACATGCCTATCTGGATGCCGGGCTTGGGTGCCATTTCAAGTGAAATGACTATCTGGTGTACAGTAGGCTGCTGGGATGAACAACTTAGTTATAAAGTCTCAGAGGAGCAGCAGGTTGATTTCCTATTGGCTGGCTAATAGAAGTGCTATCTGTGAACTTCACACAACTTACAGGATTTCTGATACTTACCAGTAAAGATCCCTCCTACTTAATACCCATTAGCTTTACTCATAGGGAAGGGAACAACGTCCTACTTTACCTCAGTTGAGGCTAGATCAGAAGAGGACAAGTATTCATGCTAAAAGTACACGATAACTAGAAGAATTAAATCACAGTCATTAACTATTTCTGTAGATAATAGGATTGATAATAGAGGGCTTTAATTTCTTTGCATTGATGAACTAAAATCCTAAAGGCATTTAAACATTCCAACAGAGATTATGATTAATTATTGGTTCCAAATGATACAAGAAGGATTTCTATTTTCTACGGAAGAGATATTTTAGCAGAACAAAGATTCAATAATACTTAAGCCAATTTAAATTTGTTAGTAGGATTTCATTTGTATCAAAGAATTTATTTGGCAACACTTCCTTTAATTTTGAGATTATCTGCATTAATCATTTACAAGAAGATTTTACAATAAACAAGTTCTCATATCATCTTAAAAATTATTGTTCCTTTTTTTTTAATTAAAAATACAAATCATTCCCCCATATCTTTATTGCTCTTCCTTTTTCCTTGCTCTAGTCCCTTCAGTCCTCCAAGTGACACTTTCTAACCTGGGAAGCATTCAGCCTTCTAGTACCAGTCTTCCTTCTACTTACTCTCTCTCCTTGCTTTTGGTCTTCTTCTTCCCACATTTTATTGATTATTTACTTGACAAAATATGTTAATCACCCCCTCCCTGTCTTCCATGGCTGTCAAACCTGTATCAAATCATTTTCAGTTGTTTGGTCTAAAATTCTGTCCATACCTTGTAAATGCAGTTACCAGAGATATTAATTATTTACTATGATATAATTCATTGAATTCTGGTATGGTTAAAGACCTTTTATTCCCCTGAATGAAAAAGACCTTTAATTCCCCTGAATGAAATATTGCATCTATCACACACTTAGAATTGTGATATGCCTGCAAAGCTTGGGATTTCATATATTTTTATATATAAGAATATGTAAAATTAGAATCAGTTATTAGTTACTACGCTTCCATATATTTAGAGTAGCTGCCCCCTCCTCCCAGCTGCTTAGAATTGTTTCTAATCGCTTCCTCAGTTTTGAATGAATAGAGTTGGGCACCCAGCCCCCTGAAACTATAGAAAGGGCAGGGGTTTAGTTCCACTCTAACACAACTCATCCTTGTCCTATCCTTTTGGTCCAAAGGAAGTGGAGAATGCCAATGCTTCAAGATGGGTGAGATCGATGGAATATTCTTCCTAGTTTTGGTCGCCTCTATGGATTGTAAGGTTCCTTTTGAAGTGTGATCCTTCTGAACAAGCAAGAAAGGGAATGGGGATTTCTCTGACCATAGATAGATTATCTTAGTTCCATTGCCAGACAGTTAACTTCACTGACAGATGCAAATGTCAATCTACCTATGACTTCCTATTCTCACTGTTAACGCTCCCACCCTCCACCGCTAGAATCGTTTCTAATGGTTAGAATAGGAAAAAGAGAAAGCCTTTTTGAGCTATAGCTACAGGCTACAGCTATAGCTGGGAGAATGGGGGGAATCAAGAGGTCCGATCCACCTTTTTAGAATAGCACGAATGGCACTACCATGGATAGGGTGTTTCAAAGAAAGCTGCCAAGGCGTGCCCCTACCTTTATAGTGGGCGCTCCTAGACCTCCCCACCCCTTCCTAGCTAATAGCTTCCAATACTTCCGTTCAAAACTATTAGAAGTGATTCTAAGTAGGTGGGCGGGGAAGCGAGGGAGCAACTAGAGGTGTTTTCAAATGATCATCTAGGTACCAGCGTGAGTGGAATCTCCATATCTCAAATGATGGGGTAGGCTAAGGTTGACTTGGGATGTGATACAACAAGTCATCAACCTAGCAATCTAGAGGGAACAAACGTCCCCTTCCAACCCCCTTTTGTAGTTATAGTAGGGTTAGTAGGATTAATAGGGGTGACCCTTTATATAGTCAGTAGGCTTCACACTACACCTACACCTAGAACTATAGTGAAGATGCCCTATTGATTCTAGAGGTTCCACCCTTTAACAGCTAGTTAGTAGTTATAGTGGGGCTCCTATGGATGCCATAGAAAAATAAAAACAAGGGAGGTTGAGTGTTGGAGGCACATGAGTGGCTCCCCTCTATCTTCACTTCATAGCTTCCCTCTTTACTGGACGAGAAGGAAGAGCTCTAGTGGCAGGCCTATCCTTGGCCCTACTATCTGTAGGGCCCCTGTAGATAGTGGGGTACAGCGAGAGCAACACAGCTTACAGCTACTCCCTAAAACGATATATAAATATATACTATTATAATAAATTATAACTTAGTTATAATCTCATACTATGTGTATACTAGGAAGTAGGAACTATACATCCAAAATATCTTTTTGAGGTACTAGGCCTATGGACCAACATGACCTCCTAGCCATAACATATTAGACATGATCATTTTCTTAAATCCACAAATATATTAGGTACTTACATTTATATACTAGGTACTTACATTTTGGTTGAACCTCAAATTTAGACATGACATGCATTTACATGGGTGCAGAATCAGTCTGAGACTAGAACCTGCCTCTTCAATACAGCCATGAAATCCAAATTACCTTGCACTTTGACACCTGCAAGATAAACCAATGTTCCTTGCATACAATTCACTAAATAAAAATTAGTACTTGGATAGTTGTAAGCATGGTCATACTAATTGATTCACAAAAGCGTGATTAAAACCAAAATCATTATTAATCAAAGCATTTAATTTTCTATACAAACAAAATGAACAACACATTTATCATGTTTCCACCTTGGTCCAAATTACAATGTGACTATAGGGGTCTTAAAAGTTAAAAGTGAGTGTTACAGGGATGTGACATAGAGCTTAGGATAAAATAATCCACAAGGATATTGATTCACTTCTGCTTGGTTCTAAGGTCTAGTATAACCCTATTGTTAATGTGATGTAGCCTTATGGCAAATCTGACATGAATTTGTAGTTCTTTGAAAGTTTGAAGTAATATACAATACATTTCTTTCAAAAAAAACAAGAAAACTCTGTACTTTTTGATTGAAAATACATGTCTTTGTGAAATAAGGTTATGAAATCGTTCAGGGCAAGTCCCTTACTCCCATGATAGAGCCAATTTCTGATGATTATATTAATATATCCATGATGGAGCCAATTTCTGATGATTATATTAATATATTTCCTTCAATCTTTTGGACATTTTGCATTGTTAGTCATCCCCAAATCAAGAAGCACATGGTCCCCAGTAACCTATTGTAATGTTCTACCCCAAATTTTAAACAATTTTTTCCAAACAATAACCAATTTTTCTTGCCCTCTAACATACAGACATTCTGTCAAACACTTTGATGAACTGCTGATTTTCTGCTCGTCAATGGAATTGAAGATTTTGTTTAACTGATGTCATTGAAAGTTTCAGATATGGCATTTACAGTAATAAATTCTTCTTCTTGACAATGTAGCTGCAGTCAATTCAAACATTTTATTTTTTGTAATTATGGATAATTATTTACATGTACATGTGTTTTTCTTTAATTTTCTTTGCCTGATTTTCAATTCGCATAGATCCTATTTGTTATTTACGTTTGAGTCCTTGTTCCAAAATATATTATGAGTATTTTTAATTTTATTGCTCAATATCCAATTTCTATTTGTGTTTCAGGTGCAGAGAAAATTGTAGGATGGGCTTTGAGTCACCATCTTATGGGTGATTTTGAACCTTCTGTTAGAGATGGAAAACTTCTGATCTCTAGTGAAAGGTAAATATATTGCATCCCTCCACACCCCCTTTTTTGTAAAGGGTGGCAAGCACACAGTTTACAATTTGAGAGCACAAGCAATGCATTCCTATGCAAGGATTTTGAAATAAAATCATGTTTTGTCAGTGTTGAGTATGGGTTGAGCGTATTACAGGAAAATCAAGGCGAGTTACAAAATTCTAAAAAGTTACACAAGGTGAAGTTCAGGATTCTAATTTTAGAATACTGCCATGTTTCTATTACAAAATTGTGATAATTTTTATGATATTTGAAATGTTTAATACAATATATTTTTCAGGATGTTATTACAGAGAACTATCATTAAAAGAGTCTACTGGGTGTTATGATTAATATTTAATACAAAATACTTTTCCAGGATGTCATTACAGAGAACTATCATGAAAAGAGACTACTGGACGATATGATTCCACCAAATGAAATTGGAGTGAGCTTTGAAGATATTGGAGCTCTGGAAAATGTGAAAGACACACTTAAAGAGTTAGTGATGCTTCCTTTACAAAGGCCTGACCTATTTTGCAAAGGACAGCTAACAAAGGTCAGATTCTATTCTCTTTGTATTTGGACCAAAGAAAAAAAGTGAATAACCATTTGCAATCTGTGATTTTAATTTTTTTGTTCCATATTTCCAACAAAATGTTTTAAGTTTCTCCAAGTTTTCAAGATAGCAGGATGCACTTCTGGGATGAAAAAAATTCATGGAATTTGGGGATGTCAAATTTTGTATATAATTATGTGTAGATGAAGATGACTTTTAATGCCCTTTAAACCAAATTGGTTTGTAGGACCTTCGAAATCTATCTTTCAATTATGTAATATAATATGTGTTTTGACTTATCTGTACAAGGTATTGTCAGAGTTGCTGTTGTTGGTATTTCCCAGAGAACTCTTCAAATGTAAAGGAGTCATCCATGTAATTGGTATCAGTATTACAATCCTTGTGTTCCTCCTTGTTCCGATGTGCAAAAGGAGAAAGAGAATAAGATAGTAACCATTTGTATATATAGGAATTAAATTGGAATGAGACCAGAATTTCTTTATAACATCATTTCTATATTTGAACATGTGGAAAAGAATGTGCAGATGTAGTTTTGATTCCTGTAGGTTAGATGTTTTTGAATATTATTTGAATGATGAAAATTGAGTGAACTGGCCTCTCACAATATTAAGGGTCGGGGAGGTTAGAAGAAAATGATGTTCATCTTCAACTTGATTAGTATTGCAAAATTTACAAAATTGATTGTCCCAAGGACTTTTTGGGTTAGTCCAGCTACTAGTAATGTTTGTATGTTTACAGCCAAATGCCAATAGATGTAATGGTGAGTGGTTTTGGATTTCTTTTTAGAAGCCTTTGGTGTCTTCATGTTCCTATCCATTTGTGTTGATCAACTAACTTGGGGCTAGATTAGATTAATGAGGATACCCCATAGACAAAGGGATTTGCTTGCTCTCAACTCATCTATATGTGACTGGAGGATGAACCTTTCAAATATATCTCACTACTAATTATGGGGGGAATCCACTACTTTGGTCACAATGGAAAACAATGAACGGAGGATTATTTTTTGAAAGAAGTGGGACATAAGGAGTGGAAGTGAATAGTGGGATTTGGGTTTAAAAATACGTCTCAAGTTGCAAATAAAGTGCTGTTCAATGAGAAAAGGATTGGATTGGAACCATATTTAAATACAAGAGAATTTTGACAATCATATTCAATAGCTTTTCAATTGTGTAGTTAAAATGCTAAAGATCATTAAACATTCTAAAGAGTTGAAATTCAATAAATGTTAACCAGTGTTCCACGGAGTTTCCTGATGGGGACGAGGGTGAAGAGCACCCAAGAAATACTGAGAGCCGAGAGGAGGGGGGGCGGGGGGGGGAAGGGGTGTGAATCAATATTTCAGCTTTTTAAAACTTAAAACCATACAAATCAGAAATAAACAATAAGAGCAATCATCAAATGTGAAGAACACCAAATTTTCACTTGGAAAACCCTTTCGGGTGAAAAACCATGGTAGAGCTATGCTTTCATTAACAACAATGGGCACCAACCCAGATTCCAAGTGAGCACCAACTCTCTTGAAGCACTGACTTCGTATAGCTGGAGCACCAACTCCAGTAAGAGCACCAACTCTCTGAGAATTTACAATTCAGAAACACTGCAATCTTGACTCCCGTACATAGCTTCACCAATCACAAATATGAATATTGTATTGAGATTTAAAACAAAACTTCTCAGGTAATATCAGAACTCCTTCATGGTCTGTCCAACAATAGCCATAATCTGTGTAGCAGCATTTTAGCACATTAAAATTTGTTCATAGCCAACATCCAAAATCTCATGCAGGGGTCATGATCACACAAAAACCTCTAAGAAGGTGACGCCAGACCAAGCTTAAGAAGGATTGAAGACAGCTCATTAGATTTCTGAAGATGAAAGATTGCCAAAATAGCCCAATCCTGTCTGAAGTAAAAATGTAATATTTTAATGTTCACCACTTATGAGTCTACAAACACCTCTCAACTCAAACAACAATGATATCCCACATGATTAAGACATTTGAGACGTGTACACACCCTCAAAAAATCTGTGACAGCAAAATAAGAGAACTGTGATGCCACAAACATGCCCAGGAAAAACATGACTTCACAAGGATTGCATCAGAACAAAATTCTCATGGGCTGAACTTGCTTTTAAAAGGACATCGATATGACCATATAAGCAATACCCACACTTATTCCACAGTGACGTCTCATCCATTAACCTGTCTATGCCATAAACATCTTATAGCAATAGCGTTAAACTCACACACATTTACTCAAAATTAAAAGGATGTCACTCAACATTTCTAGCTTCTTGTATATTGAGAACTGCAAATAAAAACAATTTCATAAGCATCGGTAGAATTATATCTGAAACAAAAATGCCTCTGTCCAAATTCTCACGGCCACAACACTTTCTCTTGAAGCTGTCCCACCAAAATAAAGATAGTCGATGCAATTATTAATTCATCCTTTTTTTAGAAGCATCAAAAATCATTTTTTAATTATTTAAGACACCTCAAAAGGCATATGAGTATGTCCCCCTGTTTTTATCGACCTCCACACACATACAACCAATAAATCAATTTGAGCCTGTGGAAGATCCAGCACACATAATGGAGTTATCACATATTCAGAAAGATGTTTCCAGATGAATCTTTAAACACACCGAATTTACAAAAGACCCAATACATTTTAATCATGACTTTCTTATGAACATCAACTTCCACAAACTCAGGCTATGCCAGAAGAACAAATGCGATATGCTCAGCCTATGCTAGAGGAATGAATGTGATATGCTTTTTCTCTTAGCCGCCCCATTACATAGTCTCCTATAGAAAGCTCGTCAGATTAATGAAGCCTCCTCAAATAAAAATGTCTACCAAATGTATGAAATGTGCCAACCAATTTTTTTCACACTTTGTAAACTCCTATCAAACTGAAAGTTCTTCATTTCAAAGGCTAGGCGACCATGAAATCATCATTTTCCAAGCTCCAATCATCATCAAACACACAACACGAATTTCCAAAGCCTTCAATGAATGGTACGGCCCTAAGAGAGGGTCGACCTCTCTTAAAAAATCATTCCCTTCACAATAAAATCTGTCCTTGTACAATTTGAAGCGCCCCCAGCATATAGATAGAAGGAACAAACACCCATAAGCAAATAAATTTTATTCATGGAGCTGTATACAAATTTTTCTGGCAGCCATGTCTGAACCAGCAACTTAAAAGATCAAGAAATCTTTAGAATTCATCAACCATGAAGCTCAATCTGCTAGTCTGGATGAGAAGCAGCCATAAAACCAATTAGGTGTTATCTTTCAAACACGAAATTGGACAATTGCTAGGAGGTAAGCATTCCTCGAAGCCAAATTCAAGTAGTCATTTCGACAACATAACATTAGCATAAAACAATGGATGAGAAAAGCTGGAGCAAACACTCTCTTTTATAGAATTGAAGGTGACTTTTCAAATTCCATAACTCCTCCAAGAAAGGGATACCAAAACTCCTTTTTGAAATATTTTAAATTTGAAAACACTTTATTTCATCTCCTTTAGGCGTCCAAATTTCAAGGCATTTAAGACATTATAAAATATCAAATAGTCTCTCCATGAGGCGTTCACCCTTTATGACCACCTTTTAACACAACTTCAAGTTAATACATTAGGCCAAGGGGTCAATTTAAAAACATAACATTAATGCCTTGAGATGAATTATTTCTCCAAATATTGCTCTTAAAAGCCAAAACCAAAGTCACACAACTGCTCCAACAGAAAAGGAAACTCACTGAAGTGCTGCCAACTGGACCTCTGCCAAAACTAGAACTTACTAAAAATAGTTAATTATGAGAAATGCCATAAAACCTCCAAACAAGGAAAACCCTGATTTCACCTCAACGAACCTATAGGCTTCCAGAATAGGCTGAAGAGCTACTGAGTTGATCATTGACTAGAAGGGGACATTACAATGTATGAATTTTTTTTTATTAAAAATCATTGAAACCGTCACCTTAATCAAAATAAATGAAAAATTTACTACACCGTTGCTTTAAAAAGAATTGAGTTGGAGGAAATAAAATATTAAGCTGCCTCACAATGTTTCCATCAGATAAACTATAACTGAAAGCCGCCTCAAATAAAAAAATTTTGCCTCTTAAAAAGGTTGACCTCTATGACAATTCAACATAGATTGATGTGGCACATGTGCTAACAAACAAATCTGATATGGCAAAGGACTTGCTGACTGAGTAAGCAAGCAAGAAACTGAATTAGACAAGCAAATGGCTGAAGTAGACAAGCAACCAGCCCAAGCACGCAACCAAGTAGCTCAAGCAGACAACCAGGTAGCTCAAGCAAACACCTTGACATCAATGACAAAATACTCAACAATCTCCCCCTTTGTCATTGATGGCAACACCTCCTGAAACCAAAACCAAACTGCACCTGGCAACACCTTATGAAGCCTGAAATGTTTTGAATCCAATATTGAAACAAATGCTCCCCCCATTCTATATTACATACTGGAAAACAATGGGGCGAGCGGCTTTGGGCGGGAATGGGAGTGGCTCCCGTTTTTTGAATTTTGTGGACATAGAGAGCGTTGACAGTGCCGAATTGGAGGATGATGATGATCTGGGTCGGTGTTTTGTGTTGCACGGTGGTTGGGGATGGTTTTGTTGGCCTCTCTGCTTTTTTGGTGTGGTTCTTGCCATTGCTATGCAGGGCCTCCTTATTTCTGCTCCTCTTTCCCCTACTTGGTTTGGCCAGTCCTTGTTGGGGAGTGTTGTTTTGCTGTGGAGAGATGGGTCTATCGTGAGGGTGTCCTCCTCCTTAGTCTTTGTTGGTGTGATCCAAGGGCTTGGCTCCTACGTTGTTGGAGGGGAGGCTATGTTGTCTTCCTTTTCTGTTCTGCTGGAGTTTGTTGTGCTGGTGGTGGTGTCGCCTTGGTGGTTGTTGTGGGCGATTCTCCTATGTTTGCCGTTTCTCTACAACTCTTCCTTTTGAGTGAAGGCTTGGGTCCTCGGTTTTTTTCCCTCCTTTGGGAACTTTTGGTTGGGTTGTGGCTCTCCTTCACGCGGTTGCCTCTTCTTTGGGCGCCCATGTTGGCTCTCAGTGTGTTGGTTCGAGGCTTGCTTTGTTCCACTTTGTTGCATTTTGGTGTTGTTGGCTTGGCCACGGGGTCTGGGTCTTTTCGTGCAACGTTTGTGTTGCTGTGTGTTGAAGTTGTGCTTGACGGGGGTGAAGGTGGTGTTCTCGGCCTCTTGTCTCCTCTTTTGTGTGGGTTTCCCGCTGGTGGTTGGGGACAGTTCGTTGGCCTTCTGCCTTTTGTGGGTTTCTGTTGGGGCAGGGTGCTTCATGTTCTATTGGTGTGCTCTGCTCTCTGTGTGTGGAAGATTTTGTGGTCTTGTTGCTGACCTTTGGTTCTTCCCCTTTTGTGGGGTATGGTGGGGACTTGTAGTCTCTTGAAATTGTGCTTCAGTTGAAGCCTATTGGTTTCTTTGTGGTGTTTGCCTTGGGCCTTGTCTGGTCCTAGAAGGTCAACCAACCATCTGAGCCAACCAACCTTCATCTACCTGACTCAAACAACACTTTTCACTTTTGATATCATCAAGAATGTAGGGATTGTTAGCAGCCCTACTTGCATCAGAAATATGTTTACCATCTTTACTAATTTCACAATAATCTGATTTGAAAACTAAATTGTTTACTTGATCACACATTTGACTCACGCTTAATAGGTTATGTTTCAGACCTTCGACATATAAACATTCTCAATTTTGGTCTCACCATCATCCAAACAAGTGTACCTTTACCTGAGACTTTTGCAAATGTATTACCACCAAATCTTACCTTACCTCCATTAGTCCTTTTGAGAGTGAGAAACTTGCTCTTGTCCCTAGTCATATGCCTAGAACAACCACTATCAATATACCATTTGTCTTTTTCATTTTCTGCATGAAAGGCTATTTGCACAATCAAAGACTCCACTGAAACTTCTTTTTCCTTCTTCCTCCAAACCTTAGCAACCTCTTTCTCTTTGCCCTCTTTCTCAACCTTCTTGTTCTGCATTTAGAAATCTGCCATACCACTTCTACAAACTCTTGCAGTATGACCAAATTTATTGCTCTTGTAACATATAACATTATAATTTCTCAATGGAGCAAAGGAATTCCTACTCATAAATCTGAAATCATTTCTTGCAAACACCCTACAGTTGGTTGCCTTATGTCCAAAACGATTGCAAGAGAAACAATAGCCATAAAAGAAAGAATTGTTAAACTTGGGCATAAGTGTTTGTCTTGAGATAGGAGGCCTCTTAAAAGTATCATTTCTGATTCTAGATGATGAATCCTTTGTGCTATCAACATTGATCTTCTGTTGTTGTTCGTTTGTAAACATGGAACATTGACCTTTTTCAAAACCAGCTCCATTCTTATTTAATGAAGTTTTTTGTTAACTAATAATTTTGTCTAATAGCACAACACTCTCTTCATTTTTGATTTCTCTAATTAGCTGCTACATAGTCTTGTCAAGTTGTTTTCTCAGCAAAACAATTTTTGATTCGAGCTTCTCACAGTTTTCTTCCTTCAATTTCAGCAAATTTCTGATTTCTTCCTCAATCCTCTTTGCCTCTTCGATCAGAGCCTTCAAATCAATAATCGGTTTTTCTGCTTCTCCAAGAGCTTGAGATGTCTTGGTTTTTGTCTCATTCTCTTCTTGTAGCAGCAACTTCAAGTTCTGATTTTTCTTTCTAAGTCTCTTGATTTCACATAGAGCACTTATTAGCTCCTCTTCAAAATCCACTTCTTCTTCTTCATCAATATGATCTTCATGTTCTTGATTTTCAGCATGTACTTCTTCTTTGGCCATGAACAAGATTTCTTCACTTGAAGACTCTTCATCACTAACATTGGATGAACTACTTTCATCCTTTGAATACAGACTCTTTTTAAATTTCTGAAACTTTCTTCTCTTTTCCTTTTTACTTCTTCTTGTTAAACTCAGGCTTCTTTTCATAGTTGCTGTCCTCACTTTTTGCATATAGACATTTAGCTGCAAAATGTCCTACCTTATCACAATTAAAGCACTTGAAAGGAAACTTGCCTTTATATTTACCTGAACCTTTTTTCAACATCCTCATAAAATGTGCCTCTTTTGAATCAGAATCTTCATCAGAACTTTCACTTGATTCAAACTCCTTATCTTTTCCTTTCTTTGAAACTTTGAAGGCTGCCTCCTGTTGGTGTGTGTTTTGAATACCCACCGAACACAGAATAAAATGCCCAAGGACACTTTATCCTCTCTTGAAAAGTTAATGCGTAAGCTAGAAAGATTGTGCAATAACTCCAATGTTTCTTTGGTCAGGTCATGACATGTGGATAAGGCCAGTGGGCGTTGTGATTTGCTGGTAATCACAAGGGGACTTATGTTAAAATTTATTTGCAAGTTGAGGACTTAGATAGTTTTATCATTGAAGGCTCCTTCCATTGGGTATTTCAGATTTTCCAAAAAAATTGCAAAAAGGCAAGGGTTTAGAAGTCTAAGCTATTCCTAAGAAATCAAGAGACGACAATGATTAGATGAAATGGGGTAACCACACTTTGTTTTGCCTCCTTCGGACAACTACGCAAAGCGGGTGCAATCTTCAACGGAGGTGATAATGATTTTCATGTTTGAATTAATAATTATCCAAACTGAAGTTAAGAATCCACAACTTAATAGCTCAGGCTAACTTTGCACATTGAATACAAATCATCTATTCAACAAAAGTATGAGCTTAATTTCATCCACCAATGCTATCAGATCTATCATTCACTTAACAAACATACAAATAAATACTAATTTAACTCTACTCTAAATGTTGAAGGAGAAGATGTAAACCTCACACACTATTTGAAAACAAAAGTGGTTCTAAGCAAATCATGCACTAGAGCTTTTATTAACGGAAATAGTCTTATCGCAACAATCTCATACTACTCACTTCACAAATTGAAAATGAGAGCATGCAAGTTTATATAGAGTTCCAAAAAATGAATAAATGGCCCAGATTAAAAATGAGTCGACGGCCAAGATTAAAACAAATAAACCCTAATTAGGGTTTCCCAAAATAACATCAGTAGACTAAGAGTTGACAAGGTGAGTTGGCACCATGGAGCTATTTTCAAGGAATTCCATCCCTATCCTCACACGTTGCCGTGTGTTCAATGAATCTAGACACGATTGAGGCAACTTCTTCCATGGTGACTTGCTGAAGCATTCCAATCCTGAACTCTAGTTCGTCCATACTCTCGGTGCACCTGACAAAGACGTCCTCCCATTCTGGCTCAATCTTCACAAAAGACTCCCGGATGTCGAGGAAGTTCGCCATCTTGGCCCAGTTCTACTTCAAGATAGGCCTAGTGATGGAAAATAATTCTTCTCGCACCTTCTTCTTCAAAACCTCTAGCTGCAAGTCGTTCTCCCGGATGACCTCTTTGTCCAGGATGTCAGCCACCATGTTGAGGATCTTGGTCTGGACTTCTCTAATCTGCTCTTCTACTTTGAGCTCATCAGCCTTTACTCTTTCCAAGACCTCTCCTCGTGCCGTCAAAGCCCAATACCAGGTGTGGAAATCGTAAGCTGCTCCTGTTGCAATGAGGCCTCCATCTATTAGCTCCTGCTTTGGAATCCCTTTCAGAATTCTAAGGCAAGGAATTATCCTCTCCTGTACATCCGGAAGGCCATCCCACATTTCTGCCAAGGCTGCCAGTCTAGAGAGCAAAGAAGTGGCCTGACCATAGACCAAGGTCAACCTCTCCATGAACGCGTCAGCTTCTGTGCCTTTGACCGCTATCCACTCTTTAGCCTCTCTAGCCGTGATCCTGTCTTCTTCTATACCCTTTGCTGCCTCCTGTGAGGAATTTGGGAGAAGAGGAGCTGCCGTGTCATCCTGATCAAGTGGCTTGATTAGATGTTGGATATACTCTTTCAAGCGCTCAATCTCCTGCTGGCATTCTTTCCTCTTCGCCACCCCCTTCTCTAACCTCGACTTGATAGTGGACACAGAATTGTCCAAATCTTCAACCTTCTGGCCCTTTGTAGTTGGACTCAAGTCGATAGTAGTGATAGCGTACTCATGTGGGGCTATGTCCTCTTGTGGCTTGTCCACTGTCGGCATTGCAATCTGCACGGTTCGGTTGCCATCCTCATCTCTCTGTATGCTCGAGAACTTCTTCGCCGACTTCTTGACTGAAGTTTGTGTAAGTTTGGCCAAGAAGTCTGCCGCATCATCCTCTTCCTACTTTTCCACTAGCACCCGATTTTCATCCTTTCCTTCAGCCAGTCCGGGATTGTGAGTTGTTCCACGCCATCTTCTTCCGGCATGTCTTCTCTAGCAGGAACGTACAAAATTCCTCGAAGGGTTGAAATCATTCCCTCCTGAAAGTCATCATTTTGGGTGCCTACATCATCATCAGACCCTAATATCTTTGTGCCCGTGGGAGATGGTGGTTCATCATCGTCCGGCTGAGGTTCCATATTGTCTTCGGGAATTGGAGAAGGGTCCCTAATGTTGGCCAATGAAGCATCAACGGTAGCTAGGATCTCTTCAATATTTCTAGATGCGGCGGAGCGTGAAGGCTCTACCCTTGTCTGCTTCTGAGCCGACTCCTTGCTTGCAACTATCTCCTTCCTTTTCCTGGAAGTAGTGGCCTCTATCATGTCTACACCCTGAGACGCCTCCGCATTAGAAGAATAGGACTCCATTTCGCTCAACATATCATAAGTCAGCATTACCTTCATCCGCCTTAGTTCCTGGATTTGTTGGTCAACCCACCATTGTGTGTACTTGATGACTGGTCTCATCAAGGTGTTCAGGTCGACATGTTCGGGTTCTGACCATCTGACCGCAGGCAAGGGCAAGCTCTCATCGAAGCACGGTTGTAACTGCCTTCCATCCTCCTCCAGTTGATCAAGCACTCGGCAAAGCTCGGTCGTCCAGATCAAGTTAACAGGCAGTCTGGACCACATTCTCCGCCTGACTTCGAATTCATCCGCAACGTTTGCCCAAAAGTCCTCTAATTCAACCTTGTGCCTATACCTTCTCCCATCCACAGTCTTAATGTGATGATGTGGGTCAAAGTTGTTCCTGGACTGATAAGTGGCAAAGGGGTAATGCTGTATTTCAAGCCTGGCACTCTCAGCTGCCTGCGCTGACGGACACGTCTCCAACATGTTCCCTATAAAGAAGGGAAAAGTGACTGCCACCTTCTGCTTCGTCCTCTAGAAGCTCTAGTATTCCTCCAACTGTCACAACACTTCAAGCAAGACCATCTTGTTTGTGGGAAAGATACGTAGTCGGTATGGATTCCCAGTGAATCCCTGAATTCTGATATATGTATGCCTCGGATACTAGATGAACCTTGATCGGTATTTTCCTATCAGACTTTTGGCCTCATGAGTCAGCCGTTGGTGTGTGCCTCCTTGAAGTATCCTTGCTATGTACATGAGGAAGGCCTCGTGAGCTCGTCTGAAGTGGGTCTTCTCACTCGACTGCAGCTGTGGATAGCAGTTGTAAGACTTCAACTCATTTTCACCGTTGCCAACTGTGCCTTTCTAGATCAAGCCTGCATACCTGTACGTCCTAGCCAACATGTAGATGACATAGGAACTCATATAGAGAGTCTTGGTCTTCTCCAGGTTAACCAATTGCTCATGGAGACTGTTGCTTATCATGCGTGACCAGTTGAACATTTTGACCCCTTCTGTGATATCCTCAATAAAATAATACATCTAGGTCTCGAAGGGTGCTCCCAAAGGGTTGCCAACTATCCTGTTCAGTAGGACAATGATATCCCCGTAATCTTCCTTGAAGTCTGTGCGCAACAACTTCTTCGGCATCTTTTTGGCTGATGCTCTCGGTTTGTCCAGCCATGACTTATTAATGTTGGCGGCACAGAGGTCAAGTTTTTCATCATACAGCCTCTTTGCGTCCTCCTTGGTTTTGTAGACGGTCTTGGGATATGTAGGGATGCCAAAAGCTTTCTGTATGGCTCAACTCTCCTAGATGAGCCAGTATCCTCCCATCGGGTGCAACAATCCGCCTTTCTTCAGCGTCATAGTGGAGGCCGCATTCTACCATCAGCTCAACACACTCAATCACAGGTGGGAATCCGGCAGCCTGAACAATCCCGTTTCTCATCATTCTTCTGGCGATACGTGTCGGCAGGAATTCGTCGTGCCCGTACATCCTTTGCTTGAATTCCTTGAGGTCGATGTGCCCAAGGTTGGTGTCCGTAATATTTTTCCAATTTGACATTATCTTGGACTCCGGCTATGACCCTTTGCTGACGAACTTCATGAGCGCTTGTCCGGACGACTCTCCCTGGTTGGTCATCCACCTACAAGCATAAAATACTTAACATTAATACGAGACCTTTTGAAAAACTCTAATTACCTTGGGATGTTTACTTGATAAAATCGCACTTTCAGCTTGTTTAAAGTAAAATTTCTGTGAAAAAGCAAGGTGAAAGTAAATAAATTCACCAAGCATTGAATAAATCTCGTGCCGGAATGAAAGTAGAAGTTAGAAAAGAGTAGGAAAGTGTTGCCAACGAATTTCCAAACCTCTGAGATTGTCCTCTGGCTGCAAATGAAATAAAATTTCTGAAAATGTGATCACAGAAGTGCGCCAATCTGCTAAGAAGTGCGACTTTCAGCAAAGAAATAATTTATTTCTTTCTAAAAATCACGCTCTTGCATAAAATTCCTTCTTCCAGTGAAGAATAATGACACTAGCCTCAGTATTTTCCTCTCCAAAAATTACTTCTTGCAGATTTGAGAGAAGAAATTTCTTCTCAGTCGAATTTGTGAAGAATGAGTTGCTGAAACTCATTTTATGGCTGAGAAGTGCGATTTTCTATGGCAACTACTTTCTTTTCTTTCAATTCTCTCAATTTTTAGAAACGCTTTTCTTCCTTAATTGGCAAGTTTCTAATTCTTTTCAGAATCGTTGAGGCAAGTTTCCAATTTTTACCATGGCGCCACCTCCGTCTGAAATCTTCAACTTTCTTTAAAAATTTGCCTAAGCGTTGGAAAAATATCGAAAGATATTAAATTAATTATTGAAATTAATTTCCCAACATGTTTAATCTTCGAATCATGGCAAATTTAATTTTACCTAAGGCGAAATGATTTAATTTTCCAAGTAATCTCCAGATTTCGAATTTTTAATTAAAATTCCCCGAGTGTTGGGAAATAATTAAAAATATTAAATAGTAAAATTCCAACCCGTTTAAAATTGATACATGGCCAAATTTGTTTGTCCGTGGCCAAATATTTTATTTTCCAATCGTCTACCTAGCCAAAATGTGCTTAATAACTTGTCTGCCAATTTTCAACTCTCCGGGTGGACTTCTAGCTTCTCTGGATGTTCATACTTAGTCAAATAATTCACTTTCTCTCTCCTTCTAGGTTGGGCGGACTTGGAGATTTCTCTGCCATTTTGCCATTTTTTATTCATACCTTAGGAATTTATTCAAGTTGAGAGGGATGGTCTTCATGTTTGCCCTACCTTACACTCTTCCTTCCTTGCCAAAGAATTTTATTCCATTACGCCGAGGAGTGATTTTCGTGCCGGCTTAATCTCTTCTCTCTCTAGGTATTTTCCATTTTCCATGCCTTAGAAATTTTTTATTTTCCTAAGTTGGGCGAATTTCTTCACTTCTTTGTCAATAGCGCATTTTATCCTTGCCTTGTCTAAGGGCGGACTTGGAGATTCTCCTTGCCATGGCGTACTTTACCTCTTCTTCTACCTTGGGCGGACTTCATCCCTTGTCTTGCCACTCACTTGGCTTGGGCGGACTTTGGAGGCTTGCTTCCATTGACTTTTGGGGTGGACTTTGACCTTGCTTTGCCAGGGGCGGACTTCATGCTTCCTTGTGCCTAGGGCGGACTTCACCCTTCCTCAAGCCATGGGCAGACTTGGCCTCTTCTTTTGCCATCCATCCTTCCTTCCTAGGGCGGGCTTGACCCTTTGTCTTGCCACTTACTTCCAGGGTGGACTTGGACGCCTCTTGTGCCATGGCGGACTTTAGCCTTGGCTCGCCATTGCCTGTCTTTGGCATGCCAAAGGCAAGGGCGGACTTCATGCTTGGCCTGCCATTCCTTCTCATGGGCGCACTTTACTAGACTTATCCATTTTTGCAAACTTTTCACCATTCACCTTGATTTTCATGATGACTTCTAGAGGCGGATGACTTTATGCTCAGTGGGATCCCAAAATAGAAACTTTCCAAAAATAGAAAAAGCAAAAAGCATCCCTAAAAAATAGGAACCCCAGAATGGCCTAAAATGCCTAAAATCAAAAAAGCAAAAGCAAAAAAGCAGAATCCCTAAAAAATAGGAAGTGTCAGAAATGACCAAAAGCACAGGTGATCCTCGTCTTCCGGACCTTCTAAGCCCTTCCATGACGTTTAGGCATACAAACGGGTTCGAACTCTTAACTTGGCCGGACTAACTCTCAAAAATTTATCCAAATTCTGAACTCTAAACGGGCAATGCAGAGGGCGAAACCAAAACTTGGGGGTCCCTATTTGCAATGGGGCGATGTGTGAAATAGGTCACAACACCTCCCTTTTGGATGAAGAATCAGTGTTTGTCCTCATCTCATACGCTGTTAGGATACCATAAAGCTCATTAACAGTCAACTTATCAAGCTCCTTCATCTCTTCAATCGTTGAAACCTTTGCATCAAAATGCAAAGGAAGAGATCTTGAAATCTTTTGAACAACTGTAGACACTTCAACCTTCTCTCCTAGGCCTTTGATAGTGTTCACAACTTCATCTACTCACAAAAAATAAGCAGCAACGTTTTCCTCTTCCTGCATCTTGAGACTCTCAAAATGACTTCCATGTGTTTGAAGCTTTGCTTTCTTGGCTTTGGCATCTCCTTCATATGTCTTCTGAAGTTTATCCCAAATCTCGTGAGCAATATCACAATGCATAACCTTCACAAATTCTCTTTATGACAAACCACATAAAATAGCATTCATAGCTTTTGCATTATCCTCAAAAGCTTTATTTCCATCTGCATTTGTTGGAGGAGTTGCAGGAATTGTATATCCAGTAACTACACTTCTCCGAACATCAAAACCAAGTGACATCAGATATGTGCACAAAAATTAATTCAAAATTGACACAAGAACACAACCAATACCCTAGGAAAACCCTCCAACTTGAGGGAGAAAAACCCAACCAATATATCTCCTATATATTGATAATAATAAGAGCAGCAATCTGCTTACAACTTAGGCACAAACTCAATGCCTGGAAGATACAATGAACAACACCTCTGCTAGATGCAAATATACAAATAATGTGTTTCTCCTTGAATCGATCTGTTGCTACAAGATTTGATCTGCTACTTAGATCACACTTCTCGTAGGTTGCTTCGAATGAACTTGATTGCATTAACACAAAGAAGGATCTCCCATATATATCCAATCGCACCCCTTCATGAAGAGATATCGACCTCAAGAGAAAAGACATCTTCTTGAGGAGGCACGAATTTCAAGATAAGTCGGCCCATTTCAATAAATAATTATAATTACTTGTTATAATCTTTTATTCTTTTATTTATGATTAAAGGCATCTCCTTAATTAATTCGATCATAGTTGAAAAAATCGGACTCGGCAATAACTCGGCAGACCCAAAAATTTTAAAAACTCGGGACTCGGCAAAAACTCGAGGAAAAACTTGGCAATTACTCGGCAAATTTATCGAACATTTGAAAATACACATTTTTAAAAAATACTCTTAAAAAACACATGAACAAAATTTGTTAGAACATATTATTGATTTCATCATATAAATCAAAATTAGAGTTTAATACATATCAAATTTCAATCATCAATGTATCAATTGATTTCATCATATATAAATCAAAATTAGAGTTTAAAAAGCTTAAGCCTTTTAAATTTGATAGTTATTTATCAAATTTAAAAGGCTTAAGTATAATATTATAAATTTAAAGGCTTAAGTAATAAATATATTTAAATTTAAGGATTTTAAGTTTTAAATATATTATTATTTATTATTTATCTATATTATATTTATAAGTATAATATTATAAATTTACTAATATTATATTATAGCCTTTAAATTAATAAATAAATTTAAAAGTATAATATTATAAAATTTATAAATATAATATATATTAAAAAGATTTTTATATTTATATAAATTAATAAATAAATTTATTATTCTTTAAATTTATTGTAAGTTTATTACTTGTAGATAAATTTCTTAATAAAAATTAAACTTTTTAAAGTGTTTATTAAACCATTTGTTATAAATTAATAAATAAATTTAAAAGCTTTTTATGTGATAAATAATAAATTTATCATATAAGTAATAAACTTGAAAATTTTAATTGTTTTTCTATGTTTTGTAAAACTCATACTATTTTTTTTCTTTTTAAAGTATTTTTTAATGAACCCTACTATTGAAAAACGCAGAGAAAAAATGATTGAGAAAACGCAAAGGAAAATACTTGATTCGCGCGCCCACATCATCGTTTTTTCTCTTGCTTGGCTGCTCCAGACATTGGCGTTATTTTTTCTCCAAACCTTGTCGATTTTTCCTTGCTCCCAGTCGCAGCGACGTCACAATGAAACACTGTTTTTCTTCTGCTCTCGGTCGCACGACGTCAGATTGAAATGTAATTTTTTTCGGCTCGTGATTATTAAAAAAACTTAGGGCAAAAAAATAAATAAACGCTCACTTCAATTTCACTGCATTTTCCTCTTATTACGCGCGATTTTTTGGGTTTCAATCGCTGCGCGTCTTAGGTTTAAATCGGAGACGAGTAATCAAGCGATTTACTCACCCCCATCATAGTCGCGCGATTACTTGCGAGTTAAGCGAGTTTTCTGCGCTTTTTTCAACTATGAATTCAATTATGTATATAAAAAGTTAAATAGCCATAGGCTACATTTAAATTTATCTTCTATTTGAATCTGGAAGTATTACACACGTGGCTGCAATTTAACATCAACACTCCCTCTCAGCTAGGGAGGAATACTTCCATCTGCACAAGACATATCACCTCATCGTGATGCAAATCAACATGAATACATCTGTGTAAGAAAAAGAGCTTATCACCTCATCGTGAAAGCATATCACCTCATCGTGATATCAACCATCATGGCTACCTCCATAGATGGTATGTACAAGTGCTCATCACTCAATGTGATGTTGTCACCTCATCGTGACGTTCACCATGGCTCTCACAGAGGGTGAAACACAAGTACCAGAAAGATCATCACGAACTCCCTCACGTGATGTTGTCATGGAGTCACACACATGACATCCACCATGGCTCTCCTAGAGGGTGGAAACAAGGGCTTTCACCTCAAATCTCAAAGAGAAATACATTATCAAGGGCTTACACCTCAAATCTCTCTCAATAAAGAAATGCATTAACAAAGGATAATTGAACTGAGACTCCTTCTCAGCTAGGGCTTGATTCTCCACCATACCAAGCTTATCTCGAAAGTACACAAACTTTATCTTGGAGAGGGGCTTGGTGAGAATGTCCGCCGTTTGCTCATTAGTGTTGATATACCTCAACTGTATAGCTTTCCTCAATACCATATCTCTGATATAATGGTATTTGATCTCAACATGTTTAGTTCTGTCATGAAACACAGGATTGACAGAAAGCTTCACACAGCTCTCGTTATCACAATGAATGATAGTAGGCTCCATTGATTGTCCAAACAATCTTGCAAGGAGCTTTCGAAGCCACACTGCTTCACGAGCTGCCGCACAAGCTGCAATATACTCTGCCTCTGCTGTACTCAATGCCACTGAAGATTGCTTCCTGCTGCACCAGGATATCATAGCAGATCCCA
The DNA here is from genome assembly GCA_007115665.2 of Sequoiadendron giganteum. Classification (NCBI taxonomy): domain Eukaryota; kingdom Viridiplantae; phylum Streptophyta; class Pinopsida; order Cupressales; family Cupressaceae; genus Sequoiadendron; species Sequoiadendron giganteum. The sequence goes on along the minus strand of CM021101.1, from coordinate 739,538,112 downwards.
AACTGAAGCAACAACCAGAGGCACTCTTCCGATGTGTCTCTTCCGATCAATGACACACCTCGCCCAATCAGAATCAGTAAAACCATGCAGCTTCAAATCCGTACCTGTAGAATATCTCAACCCATATCCAACTGTGCCATGCAAGTATCTCAAGATATGTTTTGCTGCAACAAGATGTATCTGTCTTGGTTCACACATGAACTGACTAAGTGCACTCACTGCATAGCAAATATCCGGTCTAGTGTTAACCAGATACATCAATGAACCAATCAGTTGCCTGTACATCGTGGGATCCACCAGTTCTGAACTAGCTACAGCCTCCTTCAATTTATGTAGGTTGGTCTCCATAGGTGTAGACATAGGTTTGCAATCAATAATACCAAACCTCTTCAGAATGTCAATGGTATACTTTCCTTGACTTAGAATCATCTCATCTGACTTTTGCCAAACTTCTAAGCCAAGAAAGTAATGCATGAGACCAAGATTCTTCATTTCAAACTCATAAGCTAACTCCTTCTTACATTTGAGAATGAGGTGTTCTTCTCTAGTGATAATCAAATCATCAACATACAAAACCAAAATCAATGCTTCACTATTTATAACCTTGAAGTAGAGGTTACAATCTGCATCATTCTTTGAGAAACCCAAACTCAATAAGTAACGATCAATCCTTTCGTACCAAGCACGAGGAGCCTGCTTAAGACCATACAAGGCCTTCTTCAGCTTGCAAACATGAGACTCCTTCCCATGTACCTCAAATCCATCGGATTGCTCAATGTAAACCTTTTCTTCTATTACACCATTCAAAAAGGCTGTCTTTACATCCATTTGGTGAATCTTCCATCCTCTAGATACAACAATAGCAATAAGGGTCCTGACAGAAGTATAACGAGCTATTGGAGCAAAGGTTTCTTAATAGTCAACTCCCTCTTTTTGTGAGAACCCTCTAGCCACGAATCTGGCCTTGCACTTCTCAATGCTCCCACCAGCCGCATGCTTGATTTTGAAGAGCCATTTAGAAGACACCACAGATTTGCCTTCGGGTCTAGAAACAATGTCCCAAACATCATTCTTAAGTATGGATTGATACTCTTCAGTCATAGCATCTTTCCAAACTTGTTGACTAGAAGCTTCCTCAACATTGAAAGGCTCTGACTCAATGATTTGACTCATCAAGGCTACATAACTGGAGAACTTATTAGGTCTCTTACTTTCTCTGGAGGTTCCTCTTGGGGCTGCAAAACTTTCTGCCTCCTGCATTATTTTCCTTGCCCAAAGAGGTCTTTTCCTTCCAATCACAATATCTGTAGGCCCATCAGTAGGTTCCAAGGGCTCGACTGGATCATCATCTCCTTTAGGTTCTGGAGCCTCCCTCTGATTCTCAGGAACATGGTCAACTTCCATATCCTGAGGAGGCTCTTCATCATCGATCTCCATATGAATGCCCTTGGATCTTCTAAACGCAACATCCTCCTCAAATGTGACATCTCTACTGATCTCAATAGTCTTCTGACCCAGAATGTAGATTCTGTAGGCTTTTGATGTCTCACTATAGCCTACCAAAATTCCCTTCTTGCCAAAATGTTCCAACTTTGTCCTCTTTTCCTTTAGTATATGAACATACACTGGACACCCAAAGATCCTCAAATGACTTACTTCAGGCTTCACCCCAGAGAATGCTTCTTCAGGAGTTATATTCTCCAAGATTCTGTGAGGACTTCTATTCTAGACATAGACAACAATCTTGGATGCTTCAGCGCAAAGAGAGATTTGCAAGTCTTGGTCATGAATCATGGCTTTGACCGCTTCCACAATAGATATGTTCTTTCTCTCCGCAACACCATTCTGTTGAGGATTATAAGGAACATTGAACTCCCTCTTAATCCCCGCTTCAATGCAAAAGTTGCAGAAGACAACATAAGTGTACTCTCCTCTGTTATCGGATCTCAAGACCTTGATCTTCTTTCCGGACAAATTCTCCACCTGAGCTTTGAACTCTTTGAATGTCTTTAATATCTCCTCAAATTCTTTAGATTTCAAGAAATAAATCCAAGTCTTTCTAGAGTAGTCATCAATAAAGATAATGTAATACAAGAAACTACTCGAAGACGCAACAAACATTGGACCACATAAATCAAAATGAATAAGATCTAAAACACATTTGGATCTACTTTCACTACTATGGAATGGACCTTTTGTATTCTTACCCAAAGCGTAGCCTTGCAGGTTCCTTCATGCTTTTGGTTGAATGTAGGAAGGCCGGTCACCATCTTCTCCATAATAGGTAGAGCACGAAAGTGAAGGTGAGCCAATCTTCGATGCCAAAGATCACACAAACTTGAGGAGTCATGCACTAGAGCCTGAGTGGGACAAGTGCATAGCCTATAGAGACACCCATGTCTAACTCCAATCACCCGAGCAATCTTGATGTTGGAGTTCTTTGCCCAAATGAGAACTTTGCCTTCTGAAAAAACAACTTGATAACCCTTGTCTTCCAAGGCTGAGATGGAAACAAGGTTTCTCTTGATGCTTGGAACAAATAGCACATCATCCAACTACAAGGAATCGTTGGAATCCAAGTGAAGAGATGAGGTCCCAACTCCTTTAACAAAATACCTAGCATCATCTCTAATAATGACTTGTTCGCTAGAATCTTTTTCCACCAAATTAGATAGATGCTCCCTAAATCCGTTGATGTAGCGAGAGGCACCACTATCAATCAGCCAAGTGTTGGTGTCGGTAGATACATTGCTTGACAAGGCTGAATAGAATAGGTATTCATTTGTATCCTTCTGCATGGAGGCTTCATCGACATTTGCAATGGCGGCCTGCTGCCTAGGCCTGGAAGGACATTCCTTTGCAAAGTGACCATACTTGTCACATCGAAAACATTGGACCTTGGAGAGGTTCCTCTTCTTCTTAAATGAGGGGCCACCATCAGCTCCTTTATCTCTATTTCTCTCAAAATAACCTTTCTTCCTATCTTTCCCTTTCTTCCTATCCAGGGTTTTGAACATCTCTCTCGCAGTCCTTAACTTGGAGACAATAGGAACAATATGATCCTTCATGGAATCAACTAACATCTTCTTTGCCCTAATATATTTCTTCTTCCATAGGGCCTTCTCTTCCTCATCCGTAGGCTCAGGGGCAGAGCTCTCCACAAACTCTGTCAATTCGCTTTCCTCCAAGGTGAGCATGATCTTGAATCTCCATGAAGTGAAGTTTGACGCTCCTTCAAGCCTATCCTCAATCTTAAGACCATTCACCATCTTGACAGAGAGATAGAGGTGAATAAAGATGAGAGAAATAAGGGTATCGCTGTATTAAACACAAATCTAATCGAGATCTTCTTCAAACCCGCTCTGATACCATGTTAGTTTTATAAGATCAGATATATGCACATAAATTAATTCAAAATTGACACAAGAACACAACCAATACCCTGGGAAAACCCTCCAACCTGAGGGAGAAAAACCCAGCCAATATATCTCCTATATATTGATAATAATAAGAGAAGCAATCTGCTTACAACTTAGGCACAAACTCAATGCCTGAAAGATATAATGAACAACACCTCTGCTAGTTGCAAATATACAAATAATTTGTTTCTCCTTGAATCGATCTGCTGCTACAAGATTTGATTTGTTGCTCAGATCGCACTTCTCCTAGGTTGCTTCAAATGAACTTGATTGCATTAACACAAAGAAGGATCTCCCATATATATCCAATCGCACCCCTTCATGAAGAGATGTCGATCTCAAGAGAAAAGACGTCTTCTTGAGGAGGCGCAAATTTCAAGATAAGTCGGCCCATTTTAATAAATAATAATAATTACTTATTATAATCTTTTATTCTTTTATTCATGATTAAAGGCGCCTCCTTAATTAATTCGATTATGTATATATAAATTTAAAGCCATAGGCTACATTTAAATTTATCTTCTATTTGAATCTTGAAGTATTACACACGTGGCTGCAATTTAACATCAACATGCTCAGCCTATACTAGAGGAATGAATGCGATATGATTTTTCTCTTAGCCGCCCCATTACATAGCCTCCTATAGCTTATCACTACATAAAGCTCGTCGTATTAATGAAGCCTCAAATAAAAACGTCTACCAAATGTATGAACAATTTTTTTAAAAATCGCTGAAACCATTGCCTTAAATCAAAATAATGAAACATTTACTAAGCCGCCACTTTAAAAAGAATCGAGTCAGAGGAAATAAAATATTAAGCTGCCTCACAATGTTTCCATCAGATAAACTATAACTGAAAGCCGTCGCAAATAAATAAATTTTGCCTCTTAAAAAGGTCGACCTCTATGACAATTCGACATAGACTGATGTGGCACATGTGCTGACAAACAAATCTGATATGGTAAAGGAATTTCTGATTGAGTAAGCAAGCAAGTAACTGAATCAGATAAGCAAAGAGATGAAGTAGACAAGCAACCAACTCAAGCACGCAACCAAGTAGCTCAAGTAGACAACAAGGTAGCTCAAGCAAACAACCAAGTAGCTGAAGCAGACAACTAGGTAGCTCAAGCAAATACCTTGACATCAATGACTAAATACTCAATAAAGGGGACGATGGCGGGGCGGGAGGGGTGGCAGGCGCTAATATACATATACTACTTGAAAACTAGTTATTAAAAGATGTATAAAAATTACAATTCAAATTAAACTTTGGCAAATTAGTAAAATAGCAAAATTGCAAATACTAACATTTTAAATACTTGAATACTATTACTAAAAGACTAAAAGTAAATAAAATTTGACAAATGAAATTGTCGAATTGGAGATTTGTATTATATCGAAAATATGATTTCATAAAGATGATTACAATATGTTGCATGATACATTGATATCAAAATAAGTAAAAAATGTAAAAATGTAGTGAAAAGAGGCCTCTAATCATCCCCAAACTCCTTATCATTGGAACTATTGGAATCCTGGTGGTCAAACTTTGCCAAACTAATACCAACCGGCTTTGTATCGGAAGTCGAAGCATCCTCGTCAATCTGTGCTGGGTCCTTTGGCTCTACATCTCATCGTGTTGCTGGACCCTCTTTGTACACAAGTGTTTTGCAGTGAATGAGACGCAAAGCACTATGTACAACCACAAGCATCTTTGCTCTCCTAGAGGTAAGTCTGTTCCTCTCAAGAGAGTGGATTAAACTATAGGTAGACCAGTACCTCTCAGTAGTTGAAGAACTAGAAACTTGAGATAACAGTTGGATGGCTAGAGTGGTAGTCGAAGATCTCGATCCATGGCAAGTCCACCACAAAATTGGGTCCTCCTGTGCCATAGTTGCCATATCCATCTTGGCTGCATCAAAATAACCCCTAAGAGTGGCAAATTTGGTCCACTCAGTGCGAATTGTGCTGGCATCTACAGGATCATACATCTTCTCAATAGCCTTGAAGAACCCTGCCTTCACCTCCGCATCCTCTATCAGTGTCACTCTACTAGGCCTAGTCTTTACCACTTAGGATTGAATGCATAGGCAGCCATGTGCAAGGGAGTGTTGAGATTCTCCCATCTCCTGTGAATGATTGGCTGAATGTGTTCATTGTAGAATGCTAATGTGGGGTCCTTCTCTCGCACAATCCTCATCTGATCAAGCATAGAATCAATACTCATACACCTCTCCAAGGTTAGGTGCATTCGCATCCCCATATCTAATGACCTGGAAAACTAGAGCAATGATGGAGACAATATATTTTGCATCACTCCAAAATATATCACTCTTCACTGCATCCTTACCCTCCTCCCCTGCTCTGTCTTGGACTCGACCCACCTATTCCAATTTGCTGTCATAACCATGAGTTGCGGTGACTCTTGCAACCCAATCATTCTCTCCAAGAGAATGAAATAGGATGCATATCTCATATCAGTAGGTTTTAGGAACTCCTTAGAGAAGGTCTTGAAGAGTGCATGTGAAGTGTGGTGGTTGCAAATAAACATCTACACATCTCTAGTACCATTGACCACTGCTTTGATCCACTCAATCTTTGTCATGTCCCCAATTTGGAGCAATAAGGAGAATTTATTAAATTAATTATTTATAAGGTTATTAAATAAATAAATATTAAAAAGTAACCTTATATTTAATTAATTTAATATTAAAGTGACTAATTTATATAATATATCATAAAGTCACTTAATAAATTAAATACTTCAAAGGGAAAAAGGGAAAACTTTTGTTTATCCCACATTGGCTAAAAGTGTGAAGGAGTTCTTTTGTGAAGCATTTAAGAGGAGTTGCAAAGGTTCATTTCCAGCATCTTGGATTGAATACATTTTCTGAATATTGGAGAGCTTGAATGCTTGACACAGCTAGAGAAGTTGAATTCTCCAAGTTTCCTAGTTTCGGTTGTGTGACACCAACCCTAGCTAGTTTGGAGTGAGAGATAACTCAGTCTCTCAAACTTGTGCAAAATTTAGTGGCCATTGGCCAAATTTTGAAGATCAAAGAGGAAATTGACTTAGGAAGAAATTGCAGGTTTTTGAAGAAACCTTCAGTCTTGAGGAAGGTCGCATTTGGTTGAAGAATCTCCTTGATTGTGGCAACGGATATTGGTGGCTGCTGGTTATAAAAATAAACCTAAGTTTATTTGCTGGGCGCATCCTTCTATGGCAATGATTTTATTCATGAAGCCTGAGTTAACTTCGATTTCCCTTGGAAGATGAATTGCACCATCTTAGATGCTATGGCAATGAATTTTGATACTATGGGGTGGCATTTGGAGGCTGAAATAATTTATGTCTAGTGGCTGCAAGTAAAACAAAGTTTGGTTACAAGCTGAGCGCACCTAGACAAATTCGATTTTTGGGAAAGAAGCTGCTAAAAATTCTGAGAATATTCCCAGGGGTTCACTTGGCAAGGAGAAGGCTAGACACAGCCAAGGAAGAGTCAACTTCAGTCATAAGAAGAAGAATCAAACTTGTTTTTAGAGGCTGCTGCAAAAGTCAGGTTCCATCGATTTGTTATTGTATTGCATCTAAAGTCTCTAGATCATTTAGAACTCTTTGGAAGTCAATTATAGTTCATGAATATTGTAATTCGCAGACCAAGATATTGCATTGGAGTGCTGTTGAACATACAGCCCATTTGCATTTTAGCTCTCAGTCATAAGAATTAGTTGAAGTGTATTTATTTGGGATTCTATTTTCAGTTGTAGCTCTCTTTTGATATTGCAATATAATGCTGGAGGAATAAGGAGTTTGTCTGCAAATCATTTGTCTAAATGCTTCATGTATGTAGTTGCATCTCTTTGAGTTAGTTTTCATGCCAAGTGTTTGTGAAAATGTCTCTTGGCTGTAGGTAGACTTTTGCATCAGAATTTCATATATATTGCTTTGGAAAATACAAAAACAATTTGCACTTCATTCCTCTTTCATTTGTAATCAATTTGCATCATTGAAAAGCATTCAAATCAGCATTGGCATCAATTCAAACCAAACAAACTGAAACTGAAACTCAGAATCAGCAAGAACAAGGTTGCACTCAAAGTGTTTGACAAAATTCCCAAAGCAGAAATTGAAGGGGAATTGAGTCTAAATCAGCAAGGCCCATTTAAGTGGTGTCAAAGCTTTGAACTCCAAGTTTTTGTGGATAGGAAGATCTTTCTCCTTTTGAGTGAAAAACCTAAAAGTGCAAGAGTACGCTTTCTCCTAAAAAATTGTGATTCACTTTGATAAGCCCAATTGAACTCCGGATTCAAATGAGCAAGGGTCTTTACAATCTTCCCCATGTCCTTGAGTGCATTGTTCATGGCATGCACACAACATGGAGTCTACCAAATATGCCTGTAAGCTGCCTCAACAAGTTTCCCCGCAGCTTTGCACACATGTGCTACATCTTTCATTACTTGGACCACATTTTGTGGCCCAACCTCCTCAATAGCAGTGTTCCACGGGGACACGTCCCCTCGGAAAAACCACCTATTTCTGAGATAGGGACGTTTCTGAGACAGGGAGATGCCTAAGAAACGTCACTCTGTCGTCCCCCTGCCGTCTCCATGTTTTTCCACTGTTTCCTAGAAGTCTCCTCATGGAGGGAGACGTTTCCTAGCCGTTTTTGCATGGGAGACTCCAGGGAAACTTTTGGGAGACTTCCAGACGTCCCCTCCACCCAAGGAAACTCCCAAACGCCCCTTGAAAAAGCATTGATTTTAGTCAAAAAATTAAAAAACAAATTAAAGTTTAAGTTTTATGTTTAATTAAATTAATTTTTTTAAATCAATCATTTGATTTTATTGAATCAATGAATGCCAATGTAATATTTAATTCGCAAATATTATCCTCCATTATTGTGCACGTTGAAGAGTGCGAGCTGAAGAGCTGAAGCGAATTGTGAAGACTGGTGCTGGGCTGAGCTTGCAAAATGTGGAAGCGAATGCCTCAAAAAGTTGTCATCTCATGGAACTGAATGCCTCAAAGAGCCGTCATCTCATGGAATGCAATGACGCGGGCTCTGCAAATGCCTCAAAGAGCCGCCATCTCATGGAACTAAATGCCTCAAAGAGTTGTCATCTCATGGAATGCAATGACGCGGGCTTCATTGCATTCCATGAGATGACAACTCTTTGAGGCATTCATTTCCATGAGATGACGACTCTTTGAGGCATTCGATCAGGCTACCACTGCTTCCACATTTTGCATACATTACAAACTACAGGATACGTTTCCTAGCCGTTTCTGCATGGGAGACTCTAGGGAAACTTTTGGGAGATTTCCAGATGTCCCCTCCACCCAAGGAAACTCCCAGACATCCCCTTGAAAAAGCATTGATTTTAGTCAAAAAATTAAAAAACAAATTAAAGTTTAAGTTTTATGTTAGTTAAATTAATTTTTTAAAATCAATCATTTTACTTTATTGAATCAATGAATGCCAATGTAATATTTCATTCGCAAATATTATCCTCCATTATCGTGCAAGCTGAAGAGTGCGAGCTGAAGCGAACTGTGAAGATTGGTGTTGGGCTGAGCTTGCAAAATGTGGAAGCGAATGCCTCAAAGAGTCGTCATCTCATGGAATTGAATGCCTCAAAGAGCCTTCATCTCATGGAATGCAATGACATGGGCTCTGTAGAGCCCGCGTCATTTTATTCCATGAGATGACAACTCTTTGAGGCATTCGATCAGGCTGCCATTGCTTCCACATTTTGCATACATTACAAACTACAATGTAAATTGCTGGAGGAGGGTAAAAAAAAATTTAAATGTTTTAGATTTTTTAGTATTTTAAATTTTTAAATTTATAGTTTCAAGTTGTAGTAAAAAAAAATTTAAATGTTTTAGAATTAATATTTACAGTAAAAAGTTTAAAATTGTTTTAATTTTTTTTAATTTTTTGATTCTCATTTCTTAGTTTCTGTCAATCTTATTTATGAAGATTCAATAATATAAATATTTTCAATCCATTTTGTGCATATCCTGCAATATTGCAATGACAATCTGAATCCATGAGACCACATTTTAAAAACTTTTTAAGTTTTAAGTTTTGTTTTTGTGTTAACTTTACTTATTCCTTAGGCTTCTATAGTTATATAATTATATTGTTATACATCTTTTTATAACTAATTTTTCAAGTACTATATGTATTTCAGCACCACCCCCTCGCTGCCCCCTTGCCGTCCACAAACTTAGACCCCCCGTCCCCCATCCTGGGAACACGTCCCCCGTCGTCCCCGCCATCCCTGTCCTCGAAACTCCGTGGAACACTGTTCAATAGCCTCCTTGAGGACTTGAAACTGAAAATCAACATCTTTTTGATGCCCTGGACAATCAACTGCCTTATGAATGTATGGGCCCTTTGTAAATGTAACCATGATATTAATGAGTGGACGATGGCTAATGTCCATCCAGCCATCCGTGATATGCTGCATCCTGTCTTCACCCAACATTCCTTCATTTTCTCTATTGACAAATTGATCAAGGAATAGTTCTTATCCAAGATTGTGGTCCTCAATTTTGTCTGACCAGGTGGTCCATATGATGGTCCTCCCCTTGCCACCATCAATATCATTTCCTTATAATAAGGAGATCGAGCTACATGAAACGGGATGCCATTGGCAAAGAACTTGCCAATGGCATCATCTATCTCATCCTTGAGCTGCATGTTAAACAAATCAGCTATGGGGCTACTTTGAGTTTGCAATTTCCATTTCCCCTTCCCCTCTCCTGCATAGGCACTAGAAGAACCTGGTGTCCCTCCTACTCTCGTCTGCAAAGTATCGCTAGAACTCTATGGTTGGCTATGTTGAACATGTGCCCTGTGAAGCAAAGTAGTAGGCATAGGTGCAGCTGTACTATCATCAGGAACACCCCATAACTTATTTATTTTAGCTCTCAATCTGAGGTTTGCTAGTCTTGCCAAAAAATGAACATGTCTCCACACCTTTTCCTCAAATAATAAGTGTGCATTAACTCTAGTAATGCTGCCATACCACTCTAAATCACAAAAGTGGCACTTCCACCTCCCTGTGCCACCAGATGACCCTGGCTTGCTTGGTAATTTTGTTGCAAACTGTTTGAGAGGGGGCTTGCGATCAAAAGGAACTCTAGCATACGGTGCCAATAATGCAAAAGGGCACTCTATAGTACTTGCTTCACTTGCCATGGAACTAGTTTGGGCTTCAGGCTTAGCCCCATGGTCACCCTCGTTAGCCTCAGAATCATATTCATATTCAGGATCACTATGAGCATGAATCTCTACCTCATCCTCATTCATGTCATGAGAGCTCATTGTGACACTGCAATAAACAAATAAATTCTATAAGTGCCTAGTTTCAGCCTAGTTTAACAAAATTGAAAATAAAATTTAAAAATTTGATGTTGAATCTTGATGGAAAAATGGAAAATGAACAATGAACATTGAAATGGAAATATGAATATGCATTTGCCTTGGTGTTGCCCCTTTTACCCGATCTCTTGATGTGGCTGTTCTTCAGGTCACATAAACTCACTGCAACAAGCTTCTGGGTGGAGGTGCAGGGGGTTTTAGTGGATTTGGATTGAGGAGTGGAAGATTTAGACTCATTCAAGGGGGTGATATTCAGAGGAGTGGCAACCTCTTCTTCCCTTTACCAGGTGGCATCTCAAATTTCTCAATAGGAGAGTCAACAAGGTTCTCTCATTAGGCGAACTATCTAATGGGGATTCATCTATTAGAAAAGCCCTAATAGGTTTAGGTGGACACAAAGCTAGATGGAAGTGGTAGAGTCTAAATATGAGCCCCTCATGGAGCGGGATGGGAGGTTTTTCAGGGTTTTTTCCGACACATTCAAAGCTTCCTTAACCAAAGACTCAATCGAGGATAACAAGTAAAAAGGAAAGCTTATAACCATTTTATTCCTAAAATGGTCAAGTAGAGGAAGATGATAGAAATAAAAGCATTTGAACCATCCTTCAAGCATTATATATTTCATAATAAGGAAGCATACTTTGTCCCATGACTATGGGAGCTTAGCTCTATCATAGCCCGAAGCATACTTTGTCCCATGACTATGGGAGCTTAGCTCTATCATAGCCCGCATGCAGCTTCATTAGAGACTCCTTTTTTGAAAAACAGGTTCATGCTTTCCATGTCAGTCACCTTACTATGCCTCTTGAGTTTTTGGCGATTGCAAGACAAGACAATAGCTTGGTGTAACGACCCCATCCTTGGGTAATTAAAATTTTTCCACATTTCACTTTAAACATATAAATGTAACAAGTAACAAAGACATTACAATAAAATTCTTCCTTTCTTTATTGATAATTACATGCCAGTTACAATATATTTTTCCACATGGATTCCATTTCCATTGCAAATATAATTCAGAGTACAAAAGTAAAACAAATTACATACATAGCTCGTAAGCTTTTGCACAAATAGTAGTAAGATGGTCCAGGATTCCTTCCTTACAAATCTTGGTGTATTTGTCGCCTGCTGGGGAGGAGAAACATCACTCAAGTGCTTTTCCGCCAACCATGGACTGTTAATGCGGTCCCCCGCACATCTATCATTCAATAGATGGTCCTCCCTTCGAACGAAGAGATTGGTAAAGTAACCGGCTGCGACAACCCAACTGAGCATAGTGTTGTGTCCTATACATCTGGAACTTGCTATTTCACAATCCCGAACTAGCATGATGGATCACAATGAACTGACAGTGTAGTCTCAACTATCTCACATCTAAGTGGATGTCGTACCTTCCACTACTTTGGCCAAAGTATTCTCATTCAGTACTTCGAATGAAGGTCTTCTATCATATACACTATCCAGGGCCGATTTGATTTAAGACTATCTTACACTACACATAGGTATCGTCCTTTACTTTTGGATAATCTTTAATCCCAGACTAACCTACAACATTTTTCTAAGATATTTACATAAGATAGGTATATTCTGTTTCAGATTACCTACCTTGAGACATTCTACTTCAATAGCTACATAAGGGAGGTATATCCTGTTTCAGACAACCGACCTTCAAGCAAACTACTTAATCAGGAAATGTAATGCAGTCAACAAGGTCTTTATACCATTCCTCCTAATCAGGAAATCTTTATCCTAAGAGTACTTTTAGCTTATCCCAGTTATCCCTATAACTTAAGCTTTAGACTACCTTGGTACTGATTCCATCCTTGACCTAGTATTTAATAACTAGTTCCTTTTTCCTTTATTTAAGGAGTTCAAGCAGTTATTCAAGTAATACAATTCATAATAAAGTATTCAAACATTTCCCTTTCATGCTATTCCATTTACAAGCTTTCCTATGAAATTAAACTATTTCATTTCAACAAGCTCTTAAGTTATTTCCAATTCAACAAGCTCTTTAAGCTATTTCTAACATAACATGCTTTCTCTATGAAACAAGTTATTCCTTAATTCAATAAGCCTTTTCTAATGAAATTAAGCTATTCCCAATTCAATACAATTCCTTAGAAAATAGAAACTTTCTAATATTTTCCTTTCATGCTATAACATAATGCAAAACATAATCAAAGCAAACAAATAACTCATTTTTTAAATCCAATGACAGAAATTCTAAAAAGACATTTCTCATGCCTGATTCCCTTGCTGCGAAATGAGTTCGATCGGTAGCTTCTGCTCTTCCTCCACTGTCCTTCACAGCCTTTACCAGCCACTTCTCATAGCATGAACAAGTATAACTCTCAGGTAAATGCAGTTCGGTAATGAGGGAATGTTGCTCTCAGCAATACAGTAACAGCAAGATGATGTATGGCTCTCAACAAAATTGTATATGGCTCTCATAACTCTAACAGCAATGATGGTTTGCAACTCACAGAAAATGCAAACAGCAATGATGGTGAAATAAGGCTCTCACAACAGTTCAACAGCAAAGAGGGATTGCAACTCACAGAAAAATGCAACAGCAAGGAAATTCGTAATTGCAAATGCAGAGGAAAGTGGTGTTAAAATAACAATGAGAGCAACTTCTTATTTAGGTTTTGAATTCTCATGTTTACTACATTGTAGGCATGAGAATTCGACACCTCTCTTATTGACATTGTCAAAATGTGCAGTGGCAAACAAATAACCAAACACTCAGCAAATTTAAGTGATGATTCAACCTTTTTTTCGAAGAATGCTTCAACTCTCACATGGCGAATTTGTGAAGCATCCACGTACAGGCGTAGTCACTGAAAATGCCCTCAAAAATGGCGGATTGTATGAACAAATGGCGTTTTAAGTTCGCTGTTGAAAACGTCAAGGGTTACACACAGACGTTTTTGGCTTCCTTCCGCCCATGCATCCCAGAATGGTGGCGTTTTAGCAGTTGTGACCAGGTCCAAGGCATGTGAACTGGCTGCGGGTTCTCTTCCCTCACCATTTTCCATGTTTTCTGCTTCCACAGTCACGTGATTTCTTCCCGTGAAGAAATCCGCGATTTTTAGTTTTATTCAAACTTCTGATTTAAAAATCATTAAAGTCTATAGTTTCAAACTATTACATTTCTTTTAATATTTTTCATGTATAATTTCCAACGTATTTCCAAAGGTTTATAAATTTCGAAATTCCTTTATTCCAAAAGATAAATATATTATAATTACCAAAAAAACTATATAAGTCCATTTCAAATATTTCCAAGGCAAAGTCATTTTAATATATATTTATTAAAATGTTATAAATACATTTAACATTATATTTAATATAAACTATTATAGTTTTTATTTCACCTTTATTAAAATATATGAATATATCTATATAATATCCAAATATTAATATAGATATACCAATATATTTCATTATCAATAAAACTATAATAATGTCTATATTAAATATATTTATAAATATATCCACATTTACACTTAAATATATCTATACATGTTTATTTCCAATTATCCAATTACGTGTATTATAGGCCAGTCAGAGTACCTTTAATATACGTAATTGTACAAACATGTATATATACATTTAACTGTAAATTCCAGGCATCAGTATAACTTATCGGTTCACATTTCACATTCAAGGTTCACAAAACAGAAGTCAGTCAATCAAGTAACACCACTCATAAAGCATAAAGAAGTAATCAGAAACTCCTAAGCCTAAGGATGACTTATCATGACAACTCTAACTGACTCAGTTCCCAAAACCCTCAGTGAAGTGTGTGTATGCTCAACTTGATCAACTTTACCGGTTACTCGACCAAGCCCCTCTCCCGAGTGATGTCTCCCCTACGCCTGGAGGAATGGTTCATGATCCTGCATCCATTGCCACAAAACCACGGCAGTTACTCGCTCATAACATTTGCAATACTTAAACATATCAATTTTAAAGCAAGATTCAGTATCCTGATATTCACATATATGCAGTATATCCTGAATTACATCAATTGAAATAACATCAAATGAAACAACGTCAAATGAGCTAACATACATATTGATAACAAGGTGCAAATATCTCCAAATTTCACATTACATTCATTTCTACCTTTTATATCACTAGTAAATAGTAACCTCATAATTCGGGATGTAACATACTTCCCCCCTTGTGAATCATCGTCCCCGATGATCTTACAGCCTTTTAACACACAGTTAAAATCAAATAAAGTTTTACTGACAATTCCAAAAAATATGCAAGATTTACAAAACATTCAACCTATGAAGTAATCTTACCCTTCCTAGACCTTGCTTCAAGTGTCCTTAGTATCGCATAGGGAAATTTTGTATGCTTCACACATAGTTACTCTCCCAAAGAGCTTTTATTTCACAAATACATCCAATATATAATAATAACTATACTTAGTGATCGGATTTCATTGGCCCATGAATTTATCTTTAGTATAATCCAAATGGAAGAGGAATGTCGATGTATTGTACACTACATTGTGGGTCTAATTCTTTTCCTTTGTATTTATACTTTTAGACAACTCATAAACTGAGTCCATCCAGCACTCACACATTCATTATCCTTACCATAAAGTACTTTCCCTTGATTACTTGTCCACCTCGAGCATAACCTTGCTCCTAGACACTTGTCAATTTCGATATTGCTCATCTTAAGCTTTTGTTATCAATAAGGTTTCCGTTGATCACTTCGATCCATTGCTCCTTTTTGACATTCTATCAAGTCTATGGTTATACCCAAGCCTTTTTCAGCTTTAACAGAGTTTCCTTTCTTTCCATATAATGGTCTAAACTTCAATTTTGGAAGTTTACAAATCATTTAAGATTTAGTCTACCATTTTACCTTTTTGACTATAATAATATATTGCACATTTATTCAAACAAATGTCTCATGGTATGATTATGGTTTACACAACCCTATCATTTATTTGCTAAACTGAAATAACCCTTCAGGTTTACTAAGCAACTACTTAACCACAATATATTATTTAGGACCAAATTCCTATAAGTCAAGTTTCCAAAAAAAAGTATCGGTTTCTTTGATGAGTTTTTCCACTTAGAACATTATGTTAGTTCTACTAACATAGCAAGATTGACTTGTCATATGTTCTACCATTTTCCTTCTAGAATAAGAGAGTTTACATGTCCTATCTATGATGACATCCGGTCTTCATTTCCTGGCATACTAGACATTACCTTGCAACATTTCGTGCAACCTCTTACTCTATCTTTTCTAGGTTATTGTGGTTTCTCATCCAACAATTCCCTTTGTCGTTCCGATGTCCTAACTCTGACATTATTTCCCTCGTTCCATTCTCGAATTTTCCAAATTTTGGACACATAGGTTCTTTTATATCCAACAATAGTCTATCCTTTCCTTTGACTAAGTGATAACCTATTTTGATCTCACGCTACCTTTAATTCCCATGTAAATGGTAAGGTTTTTGCGGAGATAAATTTCATTTATCCTTATGACTTGCAAAGAAGTCTTTAGTTCTTCTATATTGAGAACATAACCAAGCTTTTGCTGGGTGGGGTACTTAACTTGAGTCAATCCACTCTCTTCCTTCCCCCCTTAGTGTTTTCACAATTTTCATTCTACTCACACTAAACTCCTAGCAATTACTTGCTTTATTGGAAAGGGTTTGTTTTTCTTAGTTGTTTGACTTTCCATTGCCTTCTCTTGCCTCATGGCACACCTTTCATGTACTTCTCTTTTTCAACTCAAGTGTTACTTTCCTTGCAACTTCAAGTGTTCTAACACATAGTGTCATGTTGCATTCCATTTCCTTTTGGAACTACTAAACATGTGTTGATTCATGTTTAGTGAATTCTACTTATAACTCAACCTATCCATGTTCTATCCAAACCCGTTTTTAAAACCATCCTGATTTCAGGCTTCTTTCTCATACTCACCTTTTCATAAATCCTTATTCCAATGCTTGGAATCTTGTCCTCTCTTAGCCTTTCAGATACCAAAGTTGTTTTGGTCTCAAAATTTCAATGACCTCATTGATTTTGGCTGGAGCAACCTTGCTCATGTCCTTGATTGTTTCCTCTAACCGTTATGGTCTTTTCTCAACTCCTAGGTACTAACTCATAACAAGATTTTGATCTTAACTCAAAAGTTTAAGTCATGAGTTCTCCAACCTTGAGAATACTTCCTTTGTTCATATCCAACTTTGAACAATCTAATTTATGTTGACTTTGCATACATAGATTCGTAGAGTTTACACTTATCCAAGAGTTCCTGACTCTTTTACAATTGTAGATTGCTACAATTCAGAGGTTTTGATATTCTTTCTTTTTCCTTAGAATCATATAATTATGTTTCGTAGGATAAGGTACATACAGGTTATTCTTCCTAACCTTCCTACATAACCTGATTGCATAATCTTCCGCAATCCTAGGTATTGTCATAAGTCCGATTCCAGAGATAGTTCTTAACTAGACCCACTTTTCACAAGTTACTAAGGTTCACATCCTCCTTTTCACTTTACTAAGTTCTTTCCTCTTGCCGTTGCAACACAAGAACTTTTCAACCTTTGTTTCCTGACAAGGTTTACGCATTGTTGCGTAATAAGCTCATAGGTTTCAGTGCAGAACCTGGTAGCTCTGATACCACATGTAACGACCCCATCCTTGGGTAATAAAATTTTTTCCACATTTCACTTCAAACATATAAATGTAACAAGTAACAAAGACATTACAATAAAATTCTTCCTTTCTTTATTGATAATTACATGCCAGTTACAATATATTTTTCCACATGGATTCCATTTCCATTGCAAATATAATTCAGAGTACAAAAGTAAAATAGATTACATACATAGCTCGTAAGCTTTTGCACAAATAGTAGTAAGATGGTCCAGGATTCCTTCCTTACAAATCTTGGTGTATCTGTCGCCTGCTGGGGAGGAGAAACATCACTCAGGCGCTTTTCCGCCAACCACGGACTGTTAATGCGGTCCCCCGCACATCTATCATTCAATAGATGGCCCTCCCTTCGAACGAAGAGATTGGTAAAGTAACCGGCTGCGACAACCCAACTGAGCATAGTGTTGTGTCCTATACATCTAGAACTTGCTATTTCACAATCCCGAACTAGCATGATGGATCACAATGAACTGACAGTGTAGTCTCAACTATCTCACATCTAAGTGGATGTCGTACCTTCCACTACTTTGGCCAAAGTATTCTCATTCAGTACTTCGAATGAAGGTTATCTATCATATACACTATCCAGGGCTGATTTGATTTAAGACTATCTTACACTACGCATAGGTATCGTCCTTTACTTTTGGATAATCTTTAATCCCAGACTAACCTACAACATTTTTCTAAGATATTTACACAAGATAGGTATATCCTGTTTCAGATTACCTACCTTGAGGCATTCTACTTCAATAGCTACATAAGGGAGGTATATCCTGTTTCAGACAACCTACTTTCAAGCAAACTACTTAATCAGGAAATGTAATGCAGTCAACAAGGTCTTTATACCATTCCTCCTAATCAGGAAATCTTTATCCTAAGAGTACTTTTAGCTTATCCCAGTTATCCCTATAACTTAAGCTTTAGACTACCTTGGTACTGATTCCATCCTTGACCTAGTATTTAATAACTAGTTCCTTTTTCCTTTATTTAAGGAGTTCAAGCAGTTATTCAAATAATACAATTCATAATAAAGTATTCAAACATTTCCCTTTCATGCTATTCCATTTACAAGCTTTCCTATGAAATTAAACTATTTCATTTCAACAAGCTCTTAAGCTATTTCCAATTCAACAAGCTCTTTAAGCTATTTCTAACATAACATGCTTTCTCTATGAAACAAGTTATTCCTTAATTCAATAAGCCTTTTCTAATGAAATTAAGCTATTCCCAATTCAATACAATTCCTTAGAAAATAGAGACTTTCTAATATTTTCCTTTCATGCTATAACATAATGCAAAGCATAATCAAAGCAAACAAATAACTCATTTTTTAAATCAAATGACAGAAATTCTAAAAAGATATTTCTCATGCCTGATTCCCTTGCTGCGAAATGAGTTCAATCGGTTGCTTCTGCTCTTCCTCCACCGTCCTTCACAGCCTTTACCAGCTACTTCTCACAGCATGAACAAGTATAACTCTCAGGTAAATGCAGTTCGGTAATGAGGGGATGTTGCTCTCAGCAATACGGTCACAGCAAGATGATGTATGGCTCTCAACAAAATTGTATATGGCTCTCATAACTCTAACAGCAATGATGGTTTGCAACTCACAAAAAATGCGAACAGCAATGATGGTGAAATAAGGCTCTCACAACACTTCAACAGCAAAGAGGGATTGCAACTCACAGAAAAATGCAACAAGAAGGAAATTCGTAATTGTAAATGCAGAGGAAAGTGGTGTTAAAATAACAATGGGTTCAACTTCTTATATAGGTTTTGAATTCTCATTTTTACTACATTGTAGGCATGAGAATTCGACACCTCTCTTATTGACATTGTCAAAATGTGCAGTGGCAAACAAATAACTAGACACTCAGCAAATTTAAGTGATGATTCAACCTTTTTTTCGAAGAATGCTTCAACTCTCACATGGCGAATTTGTGAAGCATCCACGTACAGGCGTAGTCACTGAAAATGCCCTAAAAAATGGCGGACTGTATGAACAAATGGGGTTTTAAGTTCGCTGTTGAAAATGTCAAGGGTTACACACAAGCGTTTTTGGCTTCCTTCAGCCCACGCGTCCCAGAATGGTGGCGTTTTAGCAGTTGCGACCAGGTCCAAGGCGTGTGAACTGGCTGCGGGTTCTCTTCCCTCACCATTTTCCATGTTTTCTGCTTCCACAGTCACGTGATTTCTTCCCGTGAAGAAATCCGCGATTTTTAGTTTTATTCAAACTTCTGATTTAAAAATCATTAAAGTCTATAGTTTCAAACTATTACATTTCTTATAATATTTTTCATGTATAATTTCCAACGTATTTCCAAAGGTTTATAAATTTCGAAATTCCTTTATTCCAAAAGATAAATGTATTATAATTACCAAAAAAACTATATAAGTCCATTTCAAATATTTCCAAGGCAAAGTCATTTTAATATATATTTATTAAAATGTTATAAATACATTTAACATTATATTTAATATAAACTATTATAGTTTTTATTTCACCTTTATTAAAATATATGAATATATCTATATAATATCCAAATATTAATATAGATATACCAATATATTTCATTATCAATAAAACTATAATAATGTCTATATTAAATATATTTATAAATATATCCACATTTACACTTAAATATATCTATACATGTTTATTTCCAATTATCCAATTACGTGTATTATAGGCCAGTCAGAGTACCTTTAATATACGTAATTGCACAAACATGTATATATACATTTAACTGTAAATTCCAGGCATCAGTATAACTTATCGGTTCACATTTCACATTCAAGGTTCACAAACAGAAGTCAGTCAATCAAGTAACACCACTCATAAAGCATAAAGAAGTAATCAGAAACTCCTAAGCCTAAGGATGACTTATCATGACAACTCTAACTGACTCAGTTCCCAAAACCCTTAGTGAAGTGTGTATGCTCAACTTGATAAACTTTACCGGTTACTCGACCAAGCCCCTCTCCCGAGTGATGTCCCCCCTGCGCCTGGAGGAATGGCTCCTGATCCTGCATCCATTGCCACAAAACCATGACAGTTACTCGCTCATAACATTTGCAATACTTAAAAGTTAAAACATATCAATTTTAAAGTAAGATTCAGTATCCTGATATTCACATGTATGCAATATATCCTGAATTACATCAATTGAAATAACATCAAATGAAACAACGTCAAATGAGTTAACATACATATTGATAACAAGGTGCAAACATCTCTAGATTTCACATTACATTCATTTCTACCTTTTATATCACTAGTAAATAGTAACCTCATAATTCGGGATGTAACACTTGGGCTATAATTTCCTCGCTAACTTCAAAGGAAATGCCTCCCATTTTAACTCGGTGTTTGTTCGAAGCGCTCACAAATTGAATGGATAGACACTTGTCATGCCCATTGAGACATTCAAAAGGAAAGGAAAGGAAAGGTCCTTTTATAGTCCACGATACCAGGCGATCTATTTTGGGGTCTATTGATGGCTTACAGTATATGGGACTACCTCATACTCCCAATATGCGGGAGGCACCTAATTCGTGCTCCACAATATGAAGTGTACATACCCTACCCCTTGCAAGATTTGAACTTGTGACCTCTCTTTCAAGAGTACAAGTTCTGCACCACCAGGCCAACTCAGGTATACGAAATGGAGTAATCCCCCCTTCCATGCAAATATGCCACAACAAAGGGTCATTTTAAATTCCTCACAAGAGCCTGGCTTTGTTCTCACTCTTTCTTTGTCCATAGTGAAAAACCCTAGGTGGCCACATTGTAGCAAACAATTATAGAAGAAGCCACAAAGTCCGAAAGAAAGGAAGAGCAAAAAACTAGTGGGGTTTCTCCAATTGAATTGGAAATTTCTAGATCCGGGTATAATTATCATTATAAAAGATAATTGAACCCAAGTGATGTATATTAAATGATGATACATGCTAGAGATATCATTGAGATTATGGAATACATCAACTTGTTTCAAAGCATAGTCCTTCTCAAGTCTTTCCCATATGGGTTTATTATAGAACCCGTGCCATCAGTCCTATCCAAGGGCACAAACTGAATTATTTGAAAGAGAGCCTTAGACATATAATTATTATTCAGGACGATAGACAGAGCCCTACAATGGAGAATTCCTTCCTCACACATCAAGTGCCAATCAATCTTAACTCTGCCCATGACACTTAACCCAATCATCACCACCTCATCATACTTAGTCTACATCACCACCAACATCAATTGGGGATAATGAACTAATCCCAATAGTCTTATGACCAAATAAAAATCATTAACCTTTATCCATACTAACTCCATCTTAACTGAATCCGGCTTTTGATTGTTATATTATCAATACTCATGAAAATTATTGTTTGAAAATGCCCCACTCTTTGCTTTTAAATATTACAAATATGTTTTTTTGTTTAGCAGCTGTTGACAATAGACATTTTCATCCGGTTGGGGACATACCTTGATGTTCCATGTATTCCTAAGATAGGAAATGTCCCTGGGGTGCCAAAAGATACAAGTGAAATATCTCGGGGATTGAGAAAACATGCAAAACAATGGATATCCTGAAAATGTTTGAGATGGCTTCAAAGGGATGGGGATGTGTTCCTATGTAACATCACAAATACCCCGTATTTTAAAATATGCCAACTTGCCAATATTGTCATTTTTTTGAGAGTGGAAGCATGGCATAAAATTAGTCTTATTTCTCTAAAAACCATGGAGAGTATATCAGTTAAATAGTTTGCTCAACTAAACTTTTCTGTTTTAGTACATTGCAAATAATTGATGTCATGTTCTTTTACAGCCCTGCAAAGGTATCTTGCTCTTTGGACCTCCAGGAACAGGGAAAACAATGCTTGCCAAAGCTGTGGCAACGGAAGCTGGTGCAAATTTTATAAATATTTCAATATCAAGCATTACATCAATGGTAACCTGTCAAAATTATCAATAATGACTGACTTTGCTTTTTATGAGTTTATTTTGCACTGGTGCTTGACACATGTACTTTTTTATTATTGCAGATGTTTGGTGAAAGTGAAAAGTATATTAAAGCTATTTTTTCATTAGCAAGTAAAATTTCTCCATGTGTGATATTTATTGATGAGGTGAGTTTTTGATCTTAAATAGTTGCTTAAAGTAATTTTTTCTCATATTCTTCGGTTCACATTATCTGGTTTGCAGTTGGAGTTATTAGTGGTCACTTGGCAGGTTGATAGTCTTTTGGGGAGAAGGGACAATCCTAGAGAACACGAGGCTATGCGTAAGATGAAGAATGAGTTTATGGCCAACTGGGATGGTTTATGCACAAAAGAAAAAGAAAGAGTCTTAGTTCTTGCTGCCACTAATAGACCTTTTGATCTTGATGAAGCTGTCATTCGGAGAATGCCTCGGAGGTAGGCATTTCATTTTCTGTGATATAACAATCTGAAGTGATGTTTCGACTTTCATGTGATGATTTAAACAGGTTCCATTGACAATATTTTGCTTGTACGTAATTTTTTGCTTTCACACTTTTGGTCAGTCCTCTGAATTTAGGTTTTTAGTTGTTCTACTGAGTTGCTTGCTGTATTGTCTTTTCAGGTTAATGGTAAACTTTCCAGATGCACCAAACAGAGCAAAAATATTGAAGGTAATTCTTGCACATGAAGAATTGGATCCAGATGTGGATTTGGATGCCATTGCAAATATGACCGAGGGATATTCTGGATCTGACCTTAAGGTAGTTTTAAAAAAGGGTTTTTAACAAATGGTTTTTAAAAACTTAACTGTATGCTTCAAGTTTGTCTTCTAATTTTTATGGTTTGTGTTGTAGAACTTGTGCATTACAGCTGCATATTGCCCCATCCGAGAAGTTTTGAAAAAAGAAAAGGAGGTATTTTTCTTTCCATCATCGTTTCTAATATTTGAGCATGTAGACTTCTTTTAGATGTTGAGGTTTGGCCTGCTGCTTCTTTTTGCATGATAAATGTAATATTTTTACAAAGATTTGACCCCACTTCAGGAGTTGTAGATGGTAGTTGGGTTCCAGTTGGATTACATCCATGCTGTTTTAAACTGCAAAACACAGGATAGTGGAATTGTAGATTATCATCATTGTTCTATTTAAGATTTTTGAATGTTTCAAAAAAAGATATGTAGAAGTTGATGATTTAATTGTTGATGACAATTTTTTTTTTTTTTTTGCAAGATGCTGCTAGAGATGGCAGCTTCCATCCATTAAAAACAAAAAGGAAATACATAAAAAATTTAAATAAGCCCAGAAAGGGTAGTAGCACCAAGACCATTGCTTATGGGACTGCAGATACATTAGACCATCCCTCAGTTCTGCCAAACATTCATGCTGCTATGGAGAAAGGATACATAGATTTTCTGAGATGAACTTCCTGAACTTGTCCATGTTGCATTTGTAAATTTCTTCTGAAATCAACTGCATGCACTTCAGCACATCCTTATTGTTCTCCATCTCCGCTGTTCCAACGATCCCATCCAAGACATGTAAAGCTGTTGCTCGATCTTGAGATGGCTTCCATGGTGACATTGTACCAGTC
This sequence comes from Sequoiadendron giganteum, assembly GCA_007115665.2. Taxonomy (NCBI): domain Eukaryota; kingdom Viridiplantae; phylum Streptophyta; class Pinopsida; order Cupressales; family Cupressaceae; genus Sequoiadendron; species Sequoiadendron giganteum. Next base: position 739,514,021 of record CM021101.1, on the reverse strand, counting down.
ACTCTGCGAGTATTTGTTCCTTGCCAATTTACCTTTCATTTTCCTCCCCAAAATATCACTATAATTCATCACAATGATTGTTATCATAGACAAGACCTCCAACTGGCAAATTCCTTCCAACTGGGACTGCAAATAAATAATAATCACTTAATTGCAAATAGAGGTCTTCCTGCAAGCAAGCACATTGAAGATCCTTTATCTTCACCGTTCTCTCCATTGAGGCTCTGTAAAGCCAAATCCATGCAGAAGACAACCACTGCTACTACCAAGAGAGCACCTACTCCTGGGGAGCATTCAGATCACATGTGTTTTTCTCCAAAGCTAAAATCCTATACAGTTCAGGCCAACAATCGCATTGACTGGGGACTATCAAATCATTCGGCTGACCAATACCACATATTGATAGAAGATCTGCTGCCATATTAGTTTCTCTGTAATTGTGAAATAGCGGAATTTTTTCCAGCCTATCAATTAATGGCGATATCAAATCCACCCATTTTTCTAACTTTCAGCTTTGAGGCTTCCTTGCTATCACTGCATTTATGCAAATTTGTGTTATCCCTTTCAATGTCTAGAGATTGAATGTTTTTCTGAGAGTATAAGTTGATGCCTTCGTAGAGAGCAGCGAACTTTGCCTCATTATTGGTTCCATTTGGCAATCTTTTCAAAAGGGCCCAAAAGAGGATGCCTGCCTTCTCTCTTAAAATGCAGCTGCCAGCATGAGGCCCCATCAAAATTTAATTTCAATCTCCCTCTCATAGGGGCAGTTCATTTTTCTTTCTTCCTTCTTTCAAATGAATGGTCCAAGGATGAGATCGAGCACCTATAATACCTGAGTAATTCCAATCCTTGCTCACCTGATTGCCCCAATGACTGAAAAGTTTCCTTCCTAGTCTCCTAACTTTAGTATCTAGGACCTCACTAATTGCAATTTCTATCTTTCTGAAGATTACACAGCAAATACTGAGAGGGGGGGTGATTCAATATTTGAGACTTTTTAAAACTTTAAACCAGACTGATCATGCAAATCATAAATCAGAATCAATACATAAAGAGCAACATGAACACTATAAAAAGATGAACACCAGGATTGCATGGAAAACCCTTTCGGGTAAAAAATCATGGAAAAATATTGCTTTTATTTATCTCCAAATGGCACCAACCCTGATTACATTTAGTGAGCACCAACCCACCGAGAGCACCAACTCTCATGAAGCACCAACTTTGTAGAGGCACCAACCTCAAACCATCTGAAGCACCAATTTCAGACTTCGAAAACAAATCTGCAAACACTAATTTTAAGAAATGCCTTCACATGAACTGTAAGGCTCTCAAACACATGCATGCTGTCCAAAACTGCAGAAACTATCTTTACTGAACAGCAAAACACTCACTTCACAAACTCTGAAAATCTGATGCATACACATATATTCATCTCAATCTGATCATACCTCCTTCTAAATATTCCTGCAACATAAAATATAACCAGTCCAACAAAGTATCTCTGTCCAGCGAGAGAACTTCAAATTTTTAAACTCCATCAAAGACTGCCCCAAGACTCTCACACACAAACAATTCTCACACATAATTTTTTTTACATCATACAAACAGCAAATTCCAGAGCTCTCAAAAGCATTCCAAAATCCAACAACACTACATGAATAGAACCATCTGCTCTCAAAAAAAACAATCTAACCAAAATCTCAAATTCCCTCAATTTTTGCCTGCTTATCTTCCTGAATCATTGTTTAAGAGGGGCACAAATATTCAGACCCATACAAATACAGATGCAACATCTGCTTGGAAGAAATTACGCCCAGAAATAGAGGAAACTTGAAGATGTTGGAGCTAGGAATGCAGGCACGATTCCACAATAAAGATATATCTGACACCTTCATAAGGATGAACCGCACTGTTTACATATTCCCAATAAATTTTCTATTGTTGACAAACGCTGAATATCTCCCATGACCCAGCCACAGATGAAGCGGTGAAAACAATAAATTTTAACTTAAAAAAAGATCCGCACTAAGCATAATCGACTCCACCAAATCTAAGGTCTCTGCTATCCCAGAAAGAAAGCCGATGAGAATCTTCAACTCCCATAAAAGTAGCCGTCTTATTTAAATTTCATCATAAATCTTCAAAAGACGTCCCCTGATATTATTGACTCCAATAAAGACGTCTAAGCCATCGCTAGAAGGAAGTCGCCACAATAAAAAAGAAACGACCTTATACAAAAACCGACGCTACCAACACTCAAGAGAAACCGCCACAGCATTGTTAGGAGATAAATAAATTTCTGAAGACATTGCACTTCACAAGCCATCACTCATAAAGGATATGCGATATTTAATAAAATGGCTGCCCACTAAATCTGAAGCCTTTGCAAATATGAGAAGATGCGATTTTAATATCTATTCACATTAATTTCTTAAGCCGATGATAAAAATAGAGAGCACCACAAAGCCTTTCAATACACTCCAAATTCATCTTCCACCTGAAAACTTAGCAATTCGTACCCGTCTCAAAAAGAATTAAATCTCCAAAAACAACGACACTATTTCTGTAGCCGTCGCAGAAGATAGATAAGATTGACGTCTCATCATCTTAAATTAATGCCACCTCATACACAAGAAATTTAGAGAATTTGAAAATAAACTAGAGCCGTCACTTTGGTATATTTCGGACTTTAACTCCAAACAGCTCCCGATAATGTGAAATTTGTCTTATATAAAGCCATTGATGGAAGAAAACATTGACCATTAAAATAAAACTTGGCATATATGCTGACAAGTAGGTTAGCAACCAGCTTAAGCAAACACCCAACCAGCTCAAGCAAACACCCAACTAGCTCAAACAGACACACAGGTAGCTCAAGTAGGCAACCAAGGAGCTCAAGCACGTAGCCAGGTAGCTGAAGCAAGCAGACACCTAGCTCAACCTTGACATCAATGACAAAATTATTCCGACACTTTCTTTTTACCACTCCCATCGGTGAACATTTTTCTTTAAAAATCCGACTATTACATTCTTTCCAAATTTGCCAAATTACCATTGAAGGACTTGCTCTCCATAATCTCAACCAAATAGAACCCCTATATAGCTGAAGCTATTGTAATGTCCCCTTTTTCGGGTTCTCTTGCTTTGCAATTGGCGCTAACTTTTTGGGTTTGTGTCAACATGTTCAAAGGAGTAAATTGATGTTATCAGTGGGCTTTTGTGGGTTTTTTTTGGGTCTTTTCCAGCAAAGTGGTTATTTTTAGCAGTGGCTATTTTTAGTAACTTACTAGTTTTAGTAAGTTCCAATTGGGCTTCGATTGAGTTAGTTTGGTGATTTGACTCAGTATATTTAGTAAGTGCTATTTTTAGTACCTAGTCTTGGCTCAATTCCTCCAGCAACTCAATGCTGCGCTTTATATTTACAACAATGGCGAGTCCTTATGGTGGTGAGATTAATATTTGATTTATTATCACTTAAGTTTTATAATGTTGCTTTATAACTTAAGTGAGGGGGCGTGGGTTCCTGAAGTGTACCCCTTGGCCTAGTAAGGTGACGTTTATAAAAGAGGGCAAGTGTTCTTTGTGTGGCGCCTAGAAGGGAGGTAATTTATCATTTTTTAAGGCTAATGTTATGCCTCACAAGGTGGAACACTTAGTTGGGGTTTAATGTCGATTAAAAAAATGAAAATTGAAATTTTAGAGGCAAAAAGTTGGATGCCCTCTTGGGATAATTTCATGTTTTTTTTCAAAAAGGTGAAATGGAGGGAAATGAGATAAGAGTTGCCCTAATCTATCACTCACTTTATAAATATGCGTTTGATCTCTCATTTGGATATGCATCTTTTGACAACTTAAGGAGATGCTATTGGAATGAGCTTAGGTAGCCTAATCTGTCACTCACTTTATAAATATGTGTTTGAGCTCTCATTTGGATATGCATGTTCTGAAAACTTGAGGAGATGCTATTGGAATGAGCTCAGGTAGTTCTTCTTTTGTTGGTTGAGGACGAAAACCCTCTTCTTGGTTGCTGGTTTTGGTGGTGAAACATCCACCCTAGCTGGTTGGTGCTCTTGGTTTGCTATTGACAACAATTTTGACTTGGTTTGGTGATTTGGGTTTGGAGAAGATGAAGATTTATGAAGTTTCTGATATGTGTGTTTACTTTTTGGTGTGATGTGAGCTTTCTTTGTAATGTCCCCATTTTAGCTATACACCCTTCGATGACTGATAGCCTATTTTCGGAAGCTCGTAGGCTTGTCAGATGTAAAATCAGGGTTTCCTATTTTATAGGGGTTCTGAAGCAATTTTGAAGGTTTGCATGTATGAGTTTCTGATGCATGTCTGGTGGAGTTTTTTGGTTTTTTGGAGAGCTTCAGAATGGTGTGACATGCATCTCCATCTGGCAACCTTTTCCGAAACTTGCTATTTTTAGCCAGCACATTGGAGTTTCGAGATTTGGATTGCGGATTCTTTCTGGGTTTTCAAAAAGCTTCGTAGTGGTATGACATGCAAAGGCATCGAACAACTTTTCAGAATTTACTATTTTTAGTAAGTTTTATTTTTGGCAGTGCCATCTTGGGCAGTAGCATCAACAATCAGCTAAGTTTCCGTTTTGGACAGTGCAGTTTGGAGCATAATTGGCTTTCAACATTTTGAGGCTCATTTTGGTGAAATGATTTATTTTAAGTCATTAATGTTTTAAAATTCATTTTAGGCCCCATGGCCTAAATTAATGACTTAATGTTGTTTTAAAAGGAGGCCATTAAGGGAGGACGCCTCATGAAGGAATTAAACAAATTAAACATTTAAATGTTTAATATTTCCCTAGGGAAATTTGGACACCAAAATGAAGAGGAGAAAAAAGGTGAATTGAATATTTTAAAAAATAAATTATTGCAAAAGTAAAATGGGTGTCCCTTTTGGAGGAAGATGGAAAGCCAACGGTCATCTTCAATTCTATAAAAGAAGGCCTTTGCTCTCTCATTTGGGATCTTTGGAAAATTATAACAAAATGCTGCTGGTTTGAATTCAAAACCCGGCTAAGGAGAAGCTTAGCAATTCTACACCATTCTTCGGGCCTTAAACTATGGTTCCCTAGATGGTCAGCTGTGAGTGTGCTTCAATCAGAAGTGCATATTGTGCATCAACGTTGAAGATTTTGGTGAGATTTTCCAGTTTTGTGCTTGCTGGTTCAAGCATGGCTGAAACGAGTTTTCATTTACAGCTTTTGAGGTGATTTTAACTTGCATTTGGGTATTTGCTCAATCATTTCCTATGCTATAGGCGAGCATTCTTGTGCATTTGCAGATTTTATTTTGGAGTCTCTAATTTCTTAGAGAGGTCGCCCTCTCCTAGGGCTGTACCATCTTGTGCTGGTTATGGTGTCTTGTGCCATCCAATAATCAATGTTTTTACATTATTGTACTCTTGGGTGAAGGGCACAATGTCCTAGATGGTTTATTTGTGTTTTGATAATGTTTAAGTTTGCTGGTCTGCATATTGGTTGCTGGTTTTACATATATCAAACTCAACTTTTCCATGTTATGCACTATTTCTCAGGTGTTTATGCTTCTAGTGCTATGTGCATTCGATTTGGAGGAGATTGGAGCTTTTTGGGTGGAGATTTGAACAAATTAGTGGAGATAACTTGCTGGAGTTTGGAGCAGATTTGCTATTGTAGATTCATCATAATAAACATTTTGTACTTGCAGATACTTAGCATTGTAAGGCTGAAACAGTAGTACTGTTTAGTCATTTATATTTCTGCAATTATTTTGTGTTTTTAATTTACACATTGTAACCCTTGGATGGTTTACTGCCAGTGTGGAGAATAAACATTTTTATATCTCTTTTTCTCCCACTATCAAGTGGAGAATTCCCACTGTTGAGTGGATGCCTACCGCAACGGATGAATTAGTTTTGAATTATAATGCTTTTTCCCCCCATTGATTAAGTGGTAGTGTGGAAATCTCTCATGGTCGGTTCACCGCCTCTTTGCATTCATTTGTAATTTGCTTTCAGTTATAACTTAGTTTCCTCCGCCATATGTTAGCACCTCACCCACATCGGGTCTTGTGTGCACATTCTTGGCATAGAGTTGCATTTCATTTGTTTATCCTTTGGAGCTAATGCTAATCAATTGGCGTAGTGCTGGTTTGTGTTGTGTTAATTCAAAGAAAAAATTGGTTGGCACATTTCATTCTTGGAGTGTTGTTTAGGCTTGGTAGTGGTTAGATGCCTTTTTAGTGTGCTAGTGTGTTTTTTCTGATACTGGAAGACAAAAGTTGCTCATAACTCAATGGGACTAAGTATCATTTTGGGTATTGTTTCTGAGTTTTCCTCATGGTTGGGCGCCACAAAATGAGTGTTCACTTGGCATGTTTGGCAAAGAACTGATTTTTAAATGCTGGTCGCCCCTCCTAGGAGTCTGTACCATTCATCTCAGGCATGTTGGGTTTGTATCAGGTCTAAAATTGCATTTAGTTGACTCCTTTTCATCACTCTTGGGCGTTGGAATTCACTGGTGAAGAGTTTGACAGTGCTGGAGCAAAGTTTGAGGTGTTCGAGGGCTTGAAGATTGGTCAAGCTAAGTGCCCTAGCCCCTTGTGCTTGAGGGTTGGGCATTGGATCATATCTGAGCATTCTACTTAGTGTTTTGAAGACTATACCAGGTCTGCAATATCTTTTAAATCTGATTATAAAATGTTTGCACATGTTGCATGAAGTCTAGAATATAAACTTGTTATGATCAACACTATTTTCTATATGATTTTTTGTTTAGTTTCATGCTAAATGGTTGTTTAAAAGTTCTGAATGCAATCTGAAAGTAAACATCAACAAAACCTTTCATTGGAAAAAAAACCTGCAAACAAACCAATACAAAAAAAAATCAGGGGTGTCCATTACAGCTATCCATTGAACACATCCAATAAATATTTTTGTAAAGCTCTTTCTCACACAACCATTCCCAACACTCTTGTACAAAGGAACACCTAACCAACACTTCCTCTTTGAGATACATCAGGCATCTTGAAGGTTGAGTGATTCTGATGGAAAGTAATCTTTTTCCAATAAGAATACGTTTGTGTAGAGCTGTCCAGGTGAAAGCCCCACCATTTGGGAGTACAAACGCTTCCCAACACAAATATAATGGTCAGGAAGGGAGGTTCTGCATGTTGATGTAATAGCGGCGGGAGATATCTTTCTCTCTAATTCGAGAATATTAAATATTAAACAAATAAATAAAGCAAGTTGGACTTGCTACTTATTTATTTGAAGCCGACTCAATAAAAAGTCTCCTCCTTTTGTAAAGTCATCTCTCTTGTGTAAGAGGCTGACTTTTCATGAAAAGACACCTCAATGTGTATATATTCAAGGCAACTCCCTCTCATTTGGTAATTTAATTAATTCAAGATAAGTTTGCATTCTTCAAGGAGTTCGCATCCATACAAAAAATCGACATATTGCTTCAAGGTGATCAACATTAAGGAGAAAATACAATTGGTTGTATATTCGCATCAAGTAAAAGTGCTATCATCATTGCATCAGATCAGCCTAGTGTTTGGCCAAGTTGTAAAGTAGATTTCTGCATCTTCATTCAATATATAAGTGATATATTTGTGTCTGGGTTTTTCTCCCTCAAGGAGGGTTTTCCCAGGGTATTTGTTGTGTCTTATTGTTCATAATTCTGTATTTCTGCTTATTTCATTTCTGATCTTAAAATTAACATGGTATCAGAGCGGGTTTAAGACAAGACTTGATCAGATTTGAGCAAATTTTGTGGCCTTTGGCCAAATTTGGAATTGCTAAATGAATTGATTATTTGAGAGAAATCAATATTGGAGTAGTAGCAATTGAAGGAATTCAATTCAAAAAGGGAAATTTGGATTCTGTTGGAGAAGTTCAAATTTTGCAGCAAGAAGCCATCCTTTAGTCAACTTTTCATCTAGGGTAGATCTTGAAGGCAAAAGGTTGCAAATTATTTCAGACCTAAGGGCAGATCCTTGAAAGTGAATTTGTGCAGAAAAAGAAGATGGTGATCGGTGTCAAGATAGAAGATAGACTTGATAGAGCCACAAACTTCAACTCTTGGAAACCTAGGGTACTCATTGCATTAGAGGAGAATGATCTTCTTGATTTCGTGACAAGTGATATGCCCGAGCCTTCCGATGATACTGAGAAAATCCAGTGGAAGAAAAATAGCATGAAGGCTAGACAGATCATGATAGACTCTGTGATGGATCGCCTAGTACCGATCATCTCCAAGTTGAAGACAAGTAAAGAAATGTTTGACACTCTAAAAGGATTGTATGAGATCAACAACACCAGCAGAGCCCTTGCTTTGAGACAACAACTTCACCATGTAAAAATGGCTAAAGATGATTCAGTCATCTCATTCTTTATGAAGATTGCTGATTTGAGAGATCAGTTGAGCGCTATTGGGGATATAATTGCAGACAAAGATCTTGTTATGTTGGCACTAAATGGTCTTCCTCATTCTTGCGAGCCCTTTATCCAAAACATCAGTGGGAGATCCAAGTTGCCCAAGTTTGATAGTCTTTGAGCTGATTGTATTCAAGAAGAGTCCAGGTTGGCAGCAAGAGGAATTGGGCAAAACTTTCATGATATAGAAAATCAAGTTCTTGCTACTCATACTTCTAGAGAAAGAGGCAAAGGAAGAAAGAGGAATAGAGACAGAGGATCAGATTCTACCCAGAACCGAAGAAGAAGAAGGATCTCTCTCACATTCAATGTTTCAGGTGTGACAAGTATGGTCACTTTGCTCGAGATTGCAAATTAAGGTCTACACAACTTGTTTCTACTGCGGAAATTGACATAGGGGCATCTCAGAAGGAGCCAAGTTCTAAAATCAATTCATAAGGTTTCTTATTCTAAAGTCAATAAGTTTCTTTGAAGTGGAGGAAATAACATTCAGAGGGAGTCTGACAAACCATCAAAGGCAACTTTGGACGAGGAGGTTAGGAGGTTGATGCAAGTAATTGAAGCTTCAGAGGTGGTCACATCATCATGAAGATTTGTGTAGTTTATATTTCTCTAAGACGGAGAAATATGAGGTGAAAGCCTTTGCAGTGTATATTTCTCTGAGATGGAGAAATATGAGGTGAAAGCCCTTGTAGTGTATATTTCTCTGAGATGGAGAAATATGAGGTGAAAGCCCTTGTAGTGTATATTTCTCTAAGACGGAGAAATATGAGGTGCGAGCCCTTGTTCATCTCTGAGACTGAGATGAGATGTCATGTTGAGTGACTCCATGACGATATCACGTTGAGGGACTCCGTGATGAACTCTTTTTTCACAAATGGGTGTAGCTATTGTGGGTGTCATGTCGAGAGACTCCATGACATGGATATTTGGAAAGATACCTCCCTAGCTAAGAGGGAGTGTTGATGTAATAGTGGTTGGAGATATCTTTCTCTCTAATTCGAGAATATTAAATATTAAACAAATAAATAAAGCAAGTCGGACTTGCTACTTATTTATTTGAAGCTGACTCAATAAAAAGTCGCCTCCTTTTGTAAAGTCATCTCTCTTGTGTAAGAGGCCAACTCTTCATGAAAAGACGCCTCAATGTGTATATATTCAAGGCAACTCCCTCTCATTTGGTAATATAATTAATTCAAGATAAGTTCACATTCTTCAAGGAGTTCACATCCATACAGCAGATCGACATATTGCTTCAAGGTGATCGACATTAAGGAGAAAATACAATTGGTTGTATATTTGCATCAAGTAAAAGTGCTATCATCATTGCATTAGATCGGCCTAGTGTTTGGCCAAGTTGTAAAGCAGATTTCTGCATCTTCATTCAATATAAAAGTGATATATTTGTGGCTGGGTTTTTCTCCCTCAAGAAGGAGGGTTTTCCCAGGGTATTTGCTGTGTCTTATTGTTCATAATTCTGTATTTCTGCTTATTTCATTTCTGATCTTAAAATTAACACTGCAATGCATCTTGAATGTGATAACCAAGCTTTATTGATTATTTCCCATTAGAGGCCCCACACCAAATTATTTCATCGTCCTTGGGAAAAAAAAACAAAAACACTTCTTATCTTCAACTCCTTTGCAAGCCTTTTCTTGGTCAATTCAAGAATAGGCGTATTTTGGAAATCCTCCCAAACCCATTATGTATCAACCATAGCAGCATAATTTGCCACTTTATCACCCCAAATGTCTATAATGATATCCTTACAACCATCAAGCTCCAAAATCTTAGTCAAAGGTGTATAATTGTTTTGGAGCCATCCCAAAAGCTTGCAGATTTGCTATCATTTATTTTCTAGGTTAAGTGCTCTGTTTTAATAAGTCTGCTTTTCATATCAATTTCCATATATGGGATCCCACTAGAGGGTTTGCGACTTTAAGATTTTACATCTTGTTGCCGAAGGATTTTGAAATATATTCCATACTAGTTTCGCTCCAAGAGCAAGGTTGTGCTTAGATGTCTTTCTAATACTTGTTCCACCCTCTAATCTATTTCTCCTGTCACATCCCAACTAATTACAGCAATTCTCCTTCGTTCGATCCTTACCGTGGAAAAAGCTCTTGGATCTTGTCGAATTCACAAGAAGCCTTCTTAATTCTTTTTTTTTTAAATTTATTTAGACTACAAGAATCAGAATCGGGTAGCCGCCCCCCTATAAACTGTAGTGCCCCTCGTAAAAAAATTTCACGTGATCGGTGACGCTGGCACGACACGCCCTCTGGTACCACGGGGACGGTGGGGAGACTAGACTTCGTGACCTCTTGCCCGCAACAAGATGGTTTAGCCAATCGAGCTAGGCCCACCCCCAAGAAGCCTTCTTAATTAGAAATAAACAATACATCATATAAATTGGGATCATCGCTAACACAGATTTGATCATTAATATTCTTCCTACCAAAGTTAACCAATGTCCCTTCCAAGATTCTGACTTAATCTTATAGACCTCAATTGTGTCATCCCATAAACTAGATTTTCTTACTCCTTTGAACAGAGATGTACCCAAGTAATTGCTTGGTAAATTGTCAATAGTATAGCCCAAGTGTTTTGCAATTCTTCTCTGGGTGGTTCTTTTTGTGTGAGAAAAGATCTTCAATTTATCTTTGTTGATCAACTGTCCTAAAGTGGATATATTATCTATCAAGAGTCTCTTTGATTACCATAGCTTCTTTCTAGCAAGAATCATCAGGCCTCGAGCTACTTGAACACCACACAACTCAGTAGTAGCTTTACTCTTAATTGCTCTACCTAGGGCCTTTGCCAAAAGGACAAACAAAAAGGAGGAAACCAAGTCACCTTGCTTAATGCCCATTGTATTGAAGAAAAAATTGTACGGATTGCCATTGACCAAAATGGAAAACTTGGGAGAGGAAATGTAGCTAAAGATCCAATCAAGTTTTTTTTTTAAAAATAAAAAATTCTGAAGCCAAATCTTTCTAAGACTTGTTAAAAACAACCAACTCACTCTATCATAAGCTTTACTATTGTCTAACCTGATCATCATGTTTTTTGCTTTGAGTTGACAATGGAACATATGGCTTCATGAGCCACAATTATACCATTTGAGATGTGTAAATGTAATTAAATCTTTTCACAACTAGGATCCTAGAACCTAATAATAAACTAAGGTCTGAAAATCTGTGTAAGAAAGTTCTAAGTCAAATTGTGATTTCCAGATTTCTTCTAAATGCGAATGTGTTGATTGCAGAACATTAATTGATTTCGATGTTTGCATATCAATGAGGAAGCCGCCTTATGTATGTAGGAGACCTGCCTCTAAGAGACGTGTCTCAGGAGAGGACGTGTCTCCACAAGTAGAGACACGTCCGCTCAAGAGACATGTCTCTTAGAGCCCGCGGGTCCTTGCACTCCTAATACCAATTCGTTAGTGCCTTAACACACACAGAACAAAAGGTGGTGGACATATGTAAGTTCCGATTTATATTTTAATATGAATTTTGAAAAACATTTATTAAAATTCGATTTTATACATACACTATAAAATTCGATTTTACTTATTAGAAATATTAAATATGAAGAACAATTTATCATATATAAAAGATGAAGGTGTTTATAACGATCATAGTTTTATATCTGACCAAAGCTACAATTCATCAACACTCCCTCTTAGCTAGGGAAGATATTTCAAATCAAATAAGTCAAGATATCACCTTCACACGTGATATCGAAGATATGATATGCTTTCTCAATGTTTGTCAAGTCACATGACATTCTTCATAACACATCTTCATTATTCAACTCTCCCTCTTTAACTAGGGAGAATAACTTCCAAAAGTGATATCACCTAACTCATGATATCAGAAGATATGGTATGCTTCTGAAAGTGTCAAGTCACATGACATTCTCCATAACACATCTTCATTATTATGGTATGTGCACTGACATCAAGTCACATGATGTCTACCATAATTCATGGCATATCCACGGATATAAATATCCACCATGATTATCTCTTAAGGATCACAATGATCTTCAGATATCAAGTCTCATGATATCCATCAAGGTGTCCAAGAGATACTATCATGACATGTCCACAGATATCAAGTCACATGATATCTATCATGATAGTTTATCATTGTAGAGTCGTCACTTTACAATGTCAAATACAAGTGTTCATTATCAGAAAGATCGTCACCTTTCGATAATGTACACAAGGGGAGTAGGCCCATAAAGTCATGGAGTCATACACATGACAAAAGAGTTTACACATTAAACATCTTTATATATTAGTACAATTATAAACAATTTGTATTTCAAACATAAATAACAAATTACATTTCAATCATACCAAGTTTCTTCTTGAAGTGCTCTACCTTGATCCGGGAGAGAGGCTTGGTGAGAATGTCTGCAGTTTGATCATTTGTACTAATATACTCCAACTGGATCATTTTCCTTTCCACCATATCTCTTACATAATGAGGGGATCTCAATGTGCTTAGATCTGTCATGAAAGACAGGATTCACAGAGAGTTTTATGCAACTTTGATTATCACAATGGATAATTGTAGGATTCATGGGCTCACCAAAGAGTCCCACAAGCAATTTACGAAGCCACACTGCTTCTCTTGCTCCCATTGAGGCTGCAATGTATTCAGCTTCCGTTGAGCTCTGTGCAACTGAAGATTGTTTTCTGCAAATCCAGGAGATCATAGCCGATCCTAAACTGAAGCAACATCCTGATGTGCTTTTCCGATAGGTTACACTTCTAGCCCAATCTGAATCAGAGTACCCATGTAGATTCATTCTTGTAAAGAAAACCATATCCAATAGTGCCTTGAAGATATCTCAAGATATGTTTCACAGCCATTAAGTGAATTTCCTTTGGTTCACACATGAACTGGCTGAGAACATTTACTGCATAGCAAATATCAGGTTTGGTGTTAACCAGATACATCAAGGATCCAATCATCTGTCTGTAAAGGGTTGGATCTGCACATTTGGATTCTGCTGCTGCTTCTTTCAATTTGTGAAGGTTGGTTTCCATAGGTGTAGACATCGGTCTACAGTCCAACATTCCAAATCTTTTTAGAATGTCAATAGTATACTTCCCTTGGTTTAGTATGATGCCTTCTGATTTTTGCCATACTTCCAAACCGAGGAAGTAGTGTAGAATACCCAAGTCTTTCATGTCAAATTCAGAAATTAGATCCTGTTTCCCTTGAGTAATGAGGTGATCTTCTCCTGTTATCAACAGGTCATCAACATATAAAATAATTATAAGCATATCACCTTTGATTACCTTGAAGTAGAGATTGGAGTTAGCATCATTTTTGGAAAATCCTAATCCCAAGAGATAGTTGTCAATTCTTTCATACCAAACCTTGGGAGCCTGTTTAAGTCCATAGAGAGCTTTATTCAGACTGCACACATGTGAGTTAGATTTATGTATCACAAAATCTTCAGGCTGTTCCAGATAGACTTCCTCTTCAATGGTTCCATTCAGGAAGGCGGTTTTCACATCCATTTGATGGATCTTCCAGCCTTTAGCTACTGCAATGGCTAATATTGCTCTCACTGATGTGTAAAGGGCAACAGGTGCAAATGTTTCTTCATAATCAATGCCTTCCTTTTGAAAAAAACCCCTAGCCACGAAACGTGCTTTATGTTTTTCTATACTGCCATCAACAGCATGCTTGATTTTGAAGAGCCATTTAGAAGAGACAACAAATTTCTCTTTTGGTCTAGGCACTATGTCCCATACATCATTCTTTAGGATGGACTGATATTCCTCTGTCATTGCATCCTTCCAGGCTTGATGTCTAAAGGCTTCTGTAACACTGGCAGGTTCAGAGTTTATGATGTTGTTCATTAAAGCAACATAGCTCGAGAACCGTTTGGGTCTTTTACTCTCCCTGAACGTTCCTTTAGCTGTTGCATGATCCTTTGCTTCTTTGATCATCTTCCTGGCCCAAAGTGGTCTCTTTCTGCCGATGTCATTTTTATCCTCATTTGAAGTGGCAGGAAGTTCATGTGGTATTTCTTTAGGATGCTCCCTCTGAATCTCAGGAGCAGGTTCCATTTCAGGTATACTAGGGGAATAGGTTTCTGTCTCACTAGAACTTCTTGCCCTCTTGAATGCAATGTCTTCTTCAAAGATGACATCTCTGCTCAACTCAATTTGTTTTTGCTCGGGTATGAATATTCTGTATGCTTTGTAGGTTTCATTGTAACCCACAAATACTCCCTTCTTTCCAGAAGGTTCTAGTTTGAATCTCTTCTCTTTGGGTACATGAATATAGATAGGACAGCCAAAAAGTCCTAAAATGACTAATGTCAGGTTTTATGCCGGTAAAGGCTTCTTTAGGAGTTTTGTTATCAAGATGAGAATGAGGACATCTATTTTGGATATAGACAGCAGTCCTAGAGGCTTCTGCCCAGAAAGATGTTTCAATGTTTTGGTCTAGCAACATTGCCTTGGCAGCTTCTACAATGGTTCTATTTTTCCTCTCAACAACCCCATTCTGTTGAGGATTGTAGGCAACTGTGAACTCCCTCTTAATTCCAGCACTCATGCAGAATTCTTTAAAAATATCAGAGGTATATTCTTTCCCATTGTCTGTCCTTAAGGTTTTTATTTTCTTTCCGGAGAAGTTTTCAGTGAGAGCCTTAAACTCTTTGAACCTTTTGAGGATTTCTAATGACTCTTTACACTTAAGGAAATAGATCCAGGTTTTCCTAGAGAAGTCTCTACAAATATGACATAGTATAGATATCCTGCTTTAGAAGGTACAGACATGGGTCCACAAAGATCAGAGTGAACTATTTCTAACACATTAAGGGTTTTACTTAGGCTATTCTGAAAGGATCCCTTAGTATTCTTTCCTAGGGCATAATCTTTACAAGTTCCCTCATGAGATGGTTTTAGCTTGGGTAAGCCTGTAACAAGTTTTTCCATAGAAGGTAGGGCACGGAATTGGAGATGTCCTAATCTTCTATGCCAGATTTCATTTGTATCAACAGTGTCAAGAGTAAGGGCTTGTTTAACCTCAGTGCATAATTTGTAAAGGTACCCTTGTCTTATGCCTATGGTATGGGCTTTCTTGATAGTTGAGTTTTTAGGCCATAACTCTCTAACCATTGTCTTCAAGGGCAGAGATGGATATAAGATTTCTCTTTATTCCAGGTACAAATAATACTTCAGTGAGTTGCAGAGAAATCCCAGATTTCAACTTGATGGAACACGTTCCAACCCCTTTTACCGGGTATGTAGAATCATCCCCGATGGTTACTTCTTCATCAGACTTTTCAGTCATGGAGTCTAGGTGCTCTCTGAACCCTGTGATGTGTCTGGATGACCCACTATCAATTACCCAATTTTCAATGTTGTTAGATGTTTGTCTAGATAGGGTTGAATAGAACACAAGGTTCTCAATTTTCTTAGGTTAAGCCTCTGGTTCCCTAATAGTTTCTCTCATAAGTGAGTCTAGTTTAGTCTGTTTTAGGATCATCATGTTTCTAAATTTCCATGATGCAAAGTTATCTGATCTTGCAAGACAATCTTCAAATCTGATCACAATTGACACTATGAAGAATGTGATGTGAATTCGATTTTTAGAAAATACGAATTTCTTGAGCAATCTGATTTGATTTGGATTCACACAACGTGGCTCTGATACCATGTAAATGTAATCAAATCTTTTCACAACTAGGATCCTAGAACCTAATAATAAACTAAGGTCTGGAAATCTGTGTAAGAAAGTTCTAAGTCAAACTGTGATTTCCAGATTTCTTCTCTAATTGTAATTTCCAGATTTCTTCTAAATGCGAATGTGCTGATTGCAGAACATTAATTGATTTTGATGTTTGCATATCAATGAGGAAGCCGCCTTATGTATGTAGGAGACCCGCCTCTAAGAGACGTGTCTCAAGAGAGGACGTGTCTCCACAAGTGGAGACACGTCCACTCAAGAGACATGTCTCTTAGAGCCCACGGGTCCCTGCACTCCTAATACCAATTTGTTAGTGCCTTAACACACACAGAACAAAAGGTGGCGGACATATGTAAGTTCCAATTTATATTTTAATATGAATTTCAAAAAACATCTATTAAAATTTGATTTTATACATACACTATTAAATTCGATTTTACTTATTAGAAATATTAAATATGAAGAACAATTTATCATATATAAAAGATGAAGGTGTTTATAACGATCATAGTTTTATATCTGACCAAAGCTACAATTCATCAACAAGATGTTCCACCGAAGAGTAAAATCACTTTGCTTAGAGGGAATTAGCTGTCGGAATTTTTTTTTTATGCCGGTTTGCTATAGCCTTCAAGATTATCTTTATAGATGGTATTGCACAATGAAATTGGTTGGAAGTCAATGAAAGTATTACAATCCATCTTTTTTGGGATAAAAACAATGTTGGTGTTGTTTAAGTCTTTGAGTATTTTTTGAGCTTCTTGAATCCTCCCCAACCTCCCACACTGATTTGCCTATGATTCCCCAACAGATTGGATAAAAGCATGCTGGAAACCTGTTTGGACCAAGGGCCTTATTAAGGTGCAATTGAAAAGTTGCATATTTCACCTCTTCCTCAAATAAAGGCTTCATGAGTAGTTAGTGTGAAAAGGGTAACTTTATCTAACTAGTTCATTCTTAGCTAGTTTTCCACTAAAGTCCTCTTCACACTAGCTTAACTTTACATAGGGATAAGGTGGTTGAGTCTTTAATGACATGAGTTGTCACACCTCATAGGATGGCAACACTTGTCATAATTTAGTTACATCTATCTCTCCCCTTGGTCTATATAACCAAGGCATTTCCTTTGTAATCTTACTTCTCAAGTTGAATATAGTTTTGCATTCTTGAGAGGAATACAGTTTATTCCTTCTAATATTTTTGGTTTTGCTTTCCTTTAGTCATTAGATTCTTAGGTATGCTAGTTAGCAAATCTCACATGGTATCAAAGCCAAATTTGAGTTGTGGGTTAGCAATCCTTTTAGAAAATTTGAGAGTGTTGAGCTTTTTTTTTTCAAAAACTGAGTATGCTCTTCTCTTGCATTCTTGGATGATCTAGAGAATCATAAAAGTGTGAAAAAAATTATCAGTTTTTGGGGGGTTTCATATATTGACTTGTTAGTTATAGGTCTACTGAAGCTTACTGGAGAGATTTTGAGTTCACCATTGAGTTCAAAGCAGTTGAAACATTCAGATCTGCCCTTTGTTTCACCTGAAACGGACATCGAAGGCTAGATTTGCAACAATTTCAAGCAGGAGGTTTATTGCCAGATACAACAAGGAGCCATCACACTAGCTTAACTTTACATAGGGTTAAGGTGGTTGAGCCTTTAATGACATGAGTTGTCACACCTCATAGAATGACAACACTTGTCATAATCTGGTTACATCTATCTCTCCCCTTGGCCTATATAACCAAGGCATTTCCTTTGTAATCTCAATTCTCAAGCTGAATATAGCTTTTGCATTCTTGAGAGGAATATAGTTTATTCCTTCTCATATTTTTGGTTTTGCTTTCCTCCAGTCATTAGAATCTTGGGTATGCTAGTTAGCAAATCTCATATGATATCAGAGCCAAATTTGAATTGTGGGTTGGCAATCCTTTAGAAAATTTGAGAGTGTTGAGCTTTTTTTTCAAAAACTAAGTATGCGCTTCTCTTTCATCCTCGGATGATTTGGAGAATCGGAAAGGTGTGAAAACAATTATCAATTTTTGTGGGGGTTCATATATTGACTTGTCAGTTACAGGTCTACTGAAGCTTCTTGGAGAGATTTTGAGCTCACCATTGAGTTTAGAGCAGCTGAGACATTCAGATCTGCCCTTTGTTTCGTTTGAAACGGACACCGAAGACTATATTTGCAACAATTTCAAGCAGGAGGTTTATTGCCAGATCCAACAAGGAGCCATCACACTAGCTTAACTTTACATAGCGATAAGGTGGTTGAGCCTTTAATGACATGAGTTGTCACACCTCATAGGATGACAACACTTGTTATAATCTGGTTACATCTATCTCTCCCCTTGGCCTATATAACCAAAGCATTTCTTTTTTAATCTCAATTCTCAAGCTGAATATAGCTTTGCATTCTTGAGAGGAATATAGTTTATTCTTTCTCATATTTTTGGTTTTGCTTTCCTTTAGTCATTAGATTCTTGGGTATGCTAGTTAGCAAATCTCACATGGTATTAGAGCCAAATTTGAGTTGTGGGTTAGCAATCCTTTAGAAAATCTAAGAGTAATGAGCTTTTTTTTCAAAAACTGAGTATGCTCTTCTCTTGTATCTTCGGATGATCTGGAGAATCAAAAAGGTGTGAAAAAAATTATTAGTTTTTGTGGGGTTCATATATTGACTTGTCAGTTATAGGTCTACTGAAGCTTCCTGGAGAGATTTTTATCTTACCATTGAGTTTAGAGCAGCTGAGACATTCATATCTACCCTTTGTTTCGCCTGAAATAGACACCGAAGGCTAGATCTGCAACAATTTTAAGTAGGATGTTCATTGCTAGATCCAACAAGGAGCCATCATTTTGGAGCATTTTGGGTCAAATTCAACCTTGCCATCGTGCTGAGAAGGCCTGAAAACCATAAAATTGACTGTCAAAATGTCAATTTTGGACAAAGTTGCCAAGTAAGACAATGGGATCTACATTCACTACACCTTATTTTGCTTCATTTTTTGAAATGTTGATGCAAGAGCAAGGTAAGCTTCTTTCAATGGGTCTTCTTAAGCCTTCATACTCACAAGCTTTGATGGCTGGTCAACCAAAGGGTTAGAAAGAATCAAGGAAACCTGACAACAAATAAAAGCAGTTCAAGAAGAATGTCACAAAGAAATCAAGCACAATCATCTTCAACAACAAAAGTTCACTCCAACTCCTCCTCTTCAAAGAGGAATTTTCAAAAGAAGGAAAGGCCAACTTGTAGCTACTGCAAGAAACCTGGTCATGAGGAACATTCTTGTCATAAGAAGCAAATCGATGAGTTAAAAGAATCTTCTTAAAAGGAACAACATTAATCTGCCATCTTCTATTGCTCAACAATCCTCTACTCCTTCCAAATCAGGTAAAGGGAAAACACATGCACTTGTTGCTATTATTGATTCTTCAATCGAGTGGATTCTTGATTCGGGTGCATCACATCACATGGGTTCTAGTAAAGAACAATTTTTTTGTTGGAGCCTTGTTCTGTGCCCCACATTCTCATTGGGGATGATTCTCTAGTGGAAGTAATTGGGAAGGGTTCAATTGATACTAGCAATGGTACATTTGAGGATGTCCTTTGTGTGCTTGATCTGTCAACCAACCTTCTCTTTGTCTACCAAATCACTCAGAATGGTAGAAAAGTTGAATTCACTTCAGATTTTGTCAGCATCAGGAATCTTGAAGATAATGCACTCCTTGCAGTTGGTAAGGCCAATCATGAGTCTCACTTGTATGCTCTCTCTCCTTTTTTACCTGATTCACATTCCACTGCGTTGCTCACCCATTCAAATGCTATGAGCAAACTATGGCATGAGTAATTTGGCCATCTCAACTACCGCTATCTTCAGCAACTCAACAAACAAAATATGGTCACGGATCTTCCTCAAATCAATTTTTCAAATGGTGTATGTTCGGGTTGTGCCTTAGGAAAACATCTTGTGGACAAGTTCGACAAAGGGAAGGCTTGAAGGGCTTCAGAAGTCCTTGAATTGGTTCATAGTGACTTGGCGGGTCCTTTTCCATCATTATCTTTCAGTAAGGCTCGTTATTTGCTCACCTTCATTGATGACTATTCCAGATACACATGGGTCTACTTTCTTCAAAACAAAGAAGTCTTTGATAGATTTCAAGAGTTTAAGGCTCGTGCTGAGAAGCAATCTGGAAAGTGTGTCAAAATTCTCCGCATTGATAATGGCAGAGAATATGTGAACCACCATTTTGATCAATTTTGTACTCTTGAAGGGATTGATCTTCAACACACTGTTGCCTACACACCATAACAAAATGGTGTAACTAAGAGGAAAAATAGGTCCCTGAAAGAGATGGTTGGATGCATGATCCATGCTCGCTCCCTTGCACCTACATATTGGGCAGAAGCTATCAATTGTGCTACTCACATTCAAAATAGAGTTCCACATAAGGCATTAAAAGGCATCACTCCCTTCGAAGCTTGGTGTGGCAAGAAACTTGTTGTGAGGCACTTTAGAGTTTTTGGCCCCCCAACATGGGCACATATTCATCCAGAGAAGCGCAAGGCCTTGGAACCCCAGAGTCGGCCTTGTATCTTTGTTGGTTACTTTGATGGTGTCAAAGGATATCGGCTAATGGATCCTACAACACATGAGCTCTTCATTGAGCGGAGTGTGCATTTTGAGGAAAGCTCCTCTAGCTCATCCTCTACTTTTCCTTCCTCCACAATGGATTTAGAGGATTTTGACATTGAGGATTTTCCTCAAGCTTCTTCTAGTCATCGAGTTGATCATGAGATTTCATCTTCCTCTTCAAAGAGTTCGGAATCTCCTCCTCCATTCCCTACCATGCCTCGTTGGGCTCGTCAAACACTTGAGTCTGCAAACAATCTTGTTGGGGATCCTTCAAATACTAGGAGGACTCGGTCACAACATCACAACATTCCACATTCCTACATCGCCATAGCTTCAAATCCACAATCATTTCGTGAAGCTTTTGGTATTGCTAAGTGGGATTTCGCAATGGAGGAAGAGTGCAACTCTTTAATGTGGAACAAAACATGGGATCTTGTTCCACTTTCTAAGGGAAGAAAAATGGTTCGGTGTAAGTGGATCTATCGAACCAAATTTGCAGCGGATGGCTCATTTGACAAGTATAAAGCACAACTTGTGGCCAAAGGTTTCTCTCAAGTACCAATGTATTGACTACACTGAGACCTTTGCCCATGTTGCCAAAATGAACTCCATTCGCTTGCTACTTGCTATTTTTGCAGCTCATGGTTGAGTTGTACATCAAATGGATGTGAAGAGTGCATTTCTTCACGGAGATCTACATGAAGAACTTTATATGGAGCAGCCACAAGGATTCATTCAAGATTTTTCATTGGTTTGCAAACTAAGGAAGTCTCTCTATGGCCTCAAACAAGCTCCACGAGCTTGGTATGCCAAAATGGACTCCTTTCTTCTCTCCATTGGGTTCTCTAGATGCCACTCCGATCTGAATGTCTACATCTTGCGGCAGGAGGATGCTCTTCTCTTCTTGGCTCTCTATGTTGATGACTTGATTGTCACTTGGAGCACTTCATCCATCATCACAACTGTCAAGACTGCTTTGCATGAAAGATTTGCCATGACTGACTTGGGTCTTTTGCACTACTTTCTTAGGATCAAGATTACTCATACCTCTTTTGGGATCTCACTTGCACAGCCCAAGTATACTCTTGATCTTTTGTCACGTTTTCATATGGCTGATTGTAAGCCTGCACGGACTCCCTTTTTGTTTGGAGTTAAGCTCGAGGCAAAATGTTCCACACCACTAGTTGATGCTACTTTGTATCATCAACTTGTTGTTAGCCTCATCTACTTGACTCATACTTGCCTCAACATTTCCTTTGCAATTGGCATTGTTTCATGCTTCATGCCGAAACCACATGAGCTTCATTGGAAAGCTGCCAAACGCATCTTGCACTACATCTAGGGCACTCATCAGTATGGGATTAACTATGCAGCAGACACAAGTTCAGACTTACTTGGATACACGGATTCTGATTGGGTTGGTGATATTGATGATTGCAAGTCCACATCTGGCTACAGTTTTCACTATGGTTCTAGGCCCATTTGTTGGCAGAGCAAGAAGCAACATGCCATTGCTCTTTCTTCAACTGAGGCTGAGCATCGGGGGGTTGTCAATGCTGCCATTGAGGCTATTTGGCTTCAAAATATCCTCACTGAACTTGGTATGACCTTTCAAAAGCCACCAATCATCTATTGTGACAACTAGAGCACCATCCAGATCCTGAAGAACCCGGTCCATCAACGAACCAAACACATCGAGATCCATATGCATTTTCTCTGGGAGTTGATTTAGGAGCAAGTCATTGATTTGCGATACTGTCCTACATCAAATCAAGTTGCAAATATATTCACCAAACCCTTCACTGAGAGCAAGTATGTTCATCTTCGGTCTCTCTTGGGGGTGAGGCAAATCTCTTATGGGGGAGTCACTTAGACCTTCTTCATTCACCCTCTCATGGGCGGGAGTTTTTTCCCACTAGGTTTTCTCCTTCTTTATCATTGAGAGGTTATTATGTACATGGGTACCTCATCATGCCTAGTAGTCAGGACCCATATTTTCATCTTTGCATTGTATACTTCTCCCTAAGTTGCACTTAAAGGGGGGTGTTAGTGTCAAAGGGGTAATTTATCTAACTAGTTCATTCTTAGCTAGTTCTCCACTAAAGTCCTCTTCACACTAGCTTAACTTTACATAGGGATAAGGTGGTTGAGCCTTTAATGACACGAGTTGTCACACCTCATAGGATGACAACACTTGTCATAATCTGGTTGCATCTATCTTTCCCCTTGGCCTATATAACCAAGGCATTTCCTTTGTAATCTCAATTCTCAAGCTGAATATAGCTTTGCATTCTTGAGAGGAATACAGTTTTTTCCTTCTCGTATTTCTGGTTTTGCTTTCCTTTAGTCATTAAATTCTTGGGTATGCTAGTTAGCAAATCTCACATGAGTGATTTATTCATCTCTTCAGTTTTAATGGATGGAATGTTATCTAGCGAATTGTTCATGTACCAAGGATCCACAAGCCCATCCCCTGCAAGCAATTTTTTGAAAAACGTCAGCTTCATTTTGAATGTCGTCAATCTTTGTTAGGTTACAACCATTCACATGTAATGTCCCTTTCTAGAACATTCCTGATTTTTGCCTTGAAACAATAATTCCAACTTAAAATGAAAATTGCATTATATTTATAGATATAACTTTAACTAAAATGATGAAATTTTATTATAATATTTAAATTTTTAACTTATTCAATAATTATGAAAATAGAACTTATCTTATTTTTCTACAATAATTCTCCTTCAAACTGTGATGATAATATCTTTGTCAAATATTATGAGGTTATTTTTAATATTCAGATTAATAATTCATAACGTAAGTCTGAAAATAAATCTTATCTTGAAATTCTTTGGAAGTGCTTTCAAATCTTCTGAATTAGAGGTTTTCATCCCTAATTCAGCAGTGGCAATATCAAGGGTTTTCATCCTTAACTTGCCAAGAGTATTCAACAGTTTTTGTCCTTAAAACTCTTAGTCCACCTTGGTGGGTTTTTGTCCTCCTTGATCAAGATTTGGGTTTTTGTCCAAACTTGATAAGAGAAATATGGGGTTTTGTCCTCAATCTCTCATGAACTTGGAAGGGTTAACTTTTTGTCTTCCCTATTTGCAGGACACTTCCGCAAATTCAAGACTGATTGCTTGATGTATTGATAGACTTATTGCTGTTTGCTTGATTGATCTTTTTGATATTTTGATTGCTTGATTTCTTGATGGATAGATGAGTGATGATTGCTGATTGAATGTCAATGAACTGATTTCCCCTTTATATCAATTTCTTGAAGGGGTCACTGCCTTTTTAGAATAATAATGTTTTCTTCCTCCGTTCTTTTCATGGAATGATCCCTCCTTTATACCTTATGTGTGAATGAGTCACCACCTTTCACCATTGCTACCCTTGGAAAATATAATTTAATTTTAATTAAACTCTTTCACTGGTGCTCCCTTATGAATATTTATGGCGCCTACTTGTTTGGTTTTTATGATTTCACCTAGTCAATGATTTAATATGCAGCGATCTGGGCATTTTGGCGGGGCATGACATCCCATCTAGTCAATGATTTAATATGTAGCAATCTGGGCATTTTGGCGGGGCATGACATCCCATCTAGGATTTTGCTATTTCTATTTTAACTCCTCTTGATTTTGGTGGTGTTATGAAAAAATTAAGTGTTCAGATCCTCCTCTGCTAACCAGGTTTCCCTTGATTAGGATTTCCAATGTACTTCCTCCCGAGCCAAAATTTTGCCATGCTGTGCTAACAAATCTTTTTCTTTTAAAAGATCTTCCTGATACATACCATTTTGAATCACTTTTTCATTCAAAACTACTAGCTCTGATTCTATTCTTGATTTTTCCTCAAAGATGTTTATGAATGAATTCTGATTGCATTCCTTAAGTTTCCTTTTTTAAGTAAAAGAGTGTCTTAGAGAATATAAACATTTTTGATTCCCTTTTTATATCTGCTTCAAACCACCATTGCTTAATTAAATCCAGTAGGTCCACACTCTTGAACCCCATTCGTTTGAATTTAAATTGGCTTTTTTGAGGATGTTTTTCTTCCATTATCAATAAACTCAGTGGGAAATGGTGAAAGCCACAAACTGGGCATATCATGGATTCCAATAACTGTGGGGATTGAAGCCAATTAGTTGAGTATAAGAAGCAATCCAATCGCTCAACTATGTTTGTGAAACCCACCTGCCTGATGGTCCGCATAAAGGTTCCATTCTTGGACACAACATCCATTAGATCTTCATTTCTAACAAATTCTTGGAAGTCCATCTGTGATGGGAGATGTGGGACAAACCTCCCATTTTATTGCTTGCAAACAATATTGCATTGAAATCGCCTCCAAGAATAAATTTCTCCAATGGGAATGAAAGAATAATGGGAAGTATATCATTCCAAACTTTTAATTTGTCCAATGGTTTTGAGGGACCATAAACATAAAACAGATGGAAATGTAAATCTGAAAAAAGACTCCTTACCTTTAGAACATAAATTTGAAAAAAGACTCCTTACCCTGAAGCATTGAATTCAGGGAGGAGCCGATCAAACCTAGAGAAGTGCACCCAGAATTCCACATGACAACTAAACCTCCAGCAGCGCCAATGGCCTCCACTCCCAAGCCAGCCCATCCTTTGTAGTGGTTAAGGAAAGAGTCCATCTTTTGGAGATTTTAGTTTTGTTTCCTGAATAATAATAATGGTGGCCAAAAGATTGTCTAAATGACGCTTGGCTAGGTGTCTCTTGTTAGGGACGTTCAAGCCCCTAACATGCCAAGTACAGATCTTCATTGCTCTCTAAGGGAGGGGACTCCTCCCTTAGATCTCAACATGTAATTCTTCAATGTAGATTGCCCTTTCTCCATAGCAATCTCCTCCCACTTCTGTTTATTGGATTTCCTCCCACTTTTGCTGCAAGATCCTCCCTTAGATCTCAACATGTAATTCTTCAATGTAGATTGCCCTTTCTCCATAGCAATCTCCTCCCACTTCTGTTTATTGGATTTCCTCCCACTTTTGCTGCAAGATCCAATCTCTGCTTTAAGAAGTTTTGAAGTAGACTGGCTTATGCATTGCATGCCTGCCATTCCCATTTCCTCCCACTTTTTCTGCAAGATATGATCTCTGCTTTAAGAAGTTTTGGAGTAGACTGGCTTATGCTTTGCATGCCAGCAGTTCTTTAAATCATTATCTAAACTTGGCCACCCTTTCATATCCTCTTCAACTAGTGTATGATCTTCTAATTTTAGGGAAAGAGGATCAAAAGGGATGATGGCTAGCTTGCATGGTTTTGATGGGATAGAGTTAACCTTGCGTTTTCAATCTTCCACTTGTTTCATCACTTCCTTTGACTTGATCACACCATCCCTGCATGGGCGTTTTTTTGGAATCCATTGCTAAAGCAGCGTGGGCGGCTTCTTGATACTGCATTTTTCCATATGATCCCTGCCCCTACAATAAACAGAAAAACTTCAGTTCCTCCACTTACACCACCTAGCTCCACTCACTCATTGATTACCAAAAAGATTCACTTTGGAATCTCATAGATCGAGGCCACTTTGATCCATGCGTATAGGTGGGAATTTCCATTGATCAGATTCTAATATATAGAGTCAACATAACCCAAGCCGTTCCCAATTTTTATCAGGCAATTCGTTGACCAGTATTGGGATATTATTGAGCTGAATCCAACATGGAGTCTCTGGGGGAGCATAAAAGCAGATTGAAATTTGGGCACTATTCGTGGAGGTACAGGATTGAGTAGTCAATTCTCCACGGCCCATTCTGCAAGGTAGAATCCCAATCTTCCTACAAATTTGAACATAAAGAAACCTTACATTAGAAATTTCATCAAAAGCCTGCAACATCAAGCATTGTGAATCCACTCTTTGGTTTGGCCACACATTTGTCTTCTCCCAATCCATCTTCCAATAAGACCAAACTTCTGTAGA
Organism: Sequoiadendron giganteum; assembly: GCA_007115665.2. Lineage (NCBI taxonomy): Eukaryota > Viridiplantae > Streptophyta > Pinopsida > Cupressales > Cupressaceae > Sequoiadendron > Sequoiadendron giganteum. The sequence continues at coordinate 739,487,264 of CM021101.1, read as the reverse complement.
GGCTCCGTCAAGAATTCATCCCCCAGATTGATTGTGATTCACTCTCTTCCTTGCATGATATAATAATATTTAAATTTTCAAAATTCCCATACTTTGTACTAAGCCGGTTTTGGTTGCTGAGCCATTTTCTCTTCTTGGGACTATTTTATTCTTAACTTTTTTTTTTTAATATATATATTGTTGATGACAAACTTAATTCAGAGACAACTATCATAATTCTATTTCTCCCTTGTAACAATACAAAAAATATAATTAATCGATATGATTTCCACACCGAGGCTCCAAACGTTGTGTATTTTTCAACCCACCCAAAGAGTTCAAAACAAGGACCAGGATATTGCAGAAGAAACAGCTTCAGTGAATAGAAGACCATCAAACTTTTTGGCTTGGTTTATGTGCTTACTCTCTCTAGAGTGTTCAAACGTTGCCACCTTTCTAGAATTAAAGTATTTATGTCGAGATTTGTATTTCCATTTTCCATGAGGTTTATTCATTTTTGAAAAATCAAAAAGCTATCTAAACTTTAAAGTACTTGTTTTTTAAAGGATGTCTTCTAGTGGTCCCACTTATGAGGAGGACTGCATTCTCTTCCCTTGAATTATTGCATTCTTCATAATTTCATAACAAGGAAGGCCGCTTTAAAGTTGTAAGACTGCATCCTTCAAGGGGAGTGATATCAGTCACTCGTCGCATTCTCTTGGCATTGTTCTATACTTCAAGGTTCATTCATGCAAATCCTACGTTTTTCTAGTCGAAGGTTTCTGTAAAGTGCTGCATTCTCTTTTCATTGGTTTTCTCCAGAGGTTAGGGCACTAGACATTTGGGGCACTAGACATTTGGAGCACTAGACATTTTTATGTACTGTTTTGTTTTTTTAATTCTCATGCCATATGAATTTTGTTTTTCACATATTTATTATTAATCCCTGTTAAAATCTGTCCAGGAAAAGGAATTAGCAATAACAGAGGGAGGAAAATTGCCATCGTTGAGGGGGAGTGCCGATGTTCGCCCATTGAATATGGATGACATACGCTATGCTCTTAAACAAGTGAGTTTTTGAAATAGTTGATGATTTATTTCTGAATGAAGTGGTCTTACAAATGCAATACATGGATCGATTCTTCAAAATGTATCCTAATAGGCTTATCTTTATACAGGTTTGTGCTAGTGTTTCTTCAGAATCGACGAGCATGACAGAGTTGCTTAAATGGAATGAGCTTTACGGTGAAGGAGGCTCAAGGCAAAAGAACGATCTTAGTTATTTTATGTGAACTATGCATAACATGCAATATAATTTTATTTTATGAAGTTGTATGCATTATTTGTATAATAGTAAATCTTGGGGTGAGGTAGTTGGTCATATTTCTGCTGTGGGATGAACATGGGCGAAAGTCTTCAGATTTTAAATCTTGATTACACTTGGATGGTGTCCATGTTTGTAACACAACGATCTCTCCGCTTCTCTTGAAGTTGTGGACTGCCTTATTGTGAGGAGGATTTGGACCTAGTTCACAAAGTGTCCCCATCACCATTACACCACAATCCTCAGGTGAACTGTATATAATTTTTTACTTATTCTTGGAATTGAACATTAAAATTGAATTCAAGCTCTGATTAAGGGTTGAAATATAATTCTAGGCAAGAAGGATCCTGATGGCAATGTTTTCTACTTTAATGTTCCTTTCAATGATCCATCAAGTTTTTTAATTGACAATGGAAAGGCATTTGCCTACAAAATATAAAAGCAATTTAAATGTGATCTCCTTGTATGTTTGAGGCAGGGTGGCATCTTTGGGGGCTAGTCCTTATAATGTACCTTTTACTAGTTTTACTTGATCTATTTGGAGGGCTATCACACCCGACATATTTTGCCCTTTATAATTTTTTTTATAATATTAGAATTTAATATTGTAAAGTTTTTAAAATCAAAATACTGATGAATTGACTATATGTGGTTTTCATAACATGAAAGATTCCTATCACACTTATTTAGCTTAACGCAAACATTTTATTCCTAATCTCAATTCAGCTAATCCATTTAGGGGTTTTACTCTGAATTCAGAGCTATTGCATTGCTGGAAATCGATTTATTATTGAATGTAGTGTTTGAACTTCCAATGATAAATATTGAATTTGTGAATTATAACTTAACGAGTGCTTACTGGAAGGGGCGGGGGCCCTAGTTCGGTTGGCTAAACCTTTCCTGTTGTAGGAGGTTGGTCACGAGGTCTAGTCTCCCCCACCCATGGTACCGGGGGGTCACATTAAAAAATTTACAAGATGCACTGCAGTTTATAAGAGGTCGTGCTCTCCGATTCTTGTAGTCTAAAAATAAATGAGTGCTTCCTGGAAAGCTGATCCATTTATGACTTGAATATGACCTCATCCCAGTGAAGCACAAGGATGGAATCCTGATGGGCTGTACAGAAAAGAACCTATATAATGTTCAATTTAACATAAATCTGTACTTTACTAAAGCCTGAACTAGATGTTAGTTCTCATGTTTTAGTATGATAATAACGAGGGCAGCCGTCTCCTTACATCCTTAATTCCAATCCGAAAACGGCAATTCTTCCATGCAGCCGCCATCAGTCTAAAAAATGAGCAATCGCTTACCATAATTGCAGGCATCCATGATCATAAAATGATAAAAGACAGTCCACTACTGTGAACGAATTCCAACAGCAAGAAATGATATTAAGATTTTAATTCAATTTCTTATCTTAAAACTGCCACTTTTTGCTCCATGTCCGATATCCAGTCTATTCAGATCCCAACTTAGAGATGGCCTCTACCGCCTAATAATTTGTTGAAAAGGAAAAAAAAAAACATAATTCTTATTTAGAATATTTAAAATAGTTAAAATATAACAAACAAAATAATATGGTGTCAAAAATATTTTTGATTTTGATAATTTTTTTAATCAGAGCCATAAATTGAAAAAGGGTTTTGGAAGAAGCTCAAAACTTTGGGCAACAAGAAATGCAACAACCAACATAGAAATTAAAATTAACAATAAAATAGACCATAAAATGTATGGTGCAAACAATGTTCTACCTTAATAATAAAAAGTTATATATAAAATAGAAAAGTTTGATAAAAGTAAATAAATAGTAGATAATATTTTTATATACTTAAATGTGTTGTAAATATTTCATTTTAAATTTTAAAAGTTTAAAAATAAAATAAAGGCTAATATAAAAAGACTTTTAAATAATAATATTTCAAATTTTAAAAATACTTAAACTTAGATATCTTAAAAACATTTTAGTACATAGTATAAGTAGATTTTATGTAATTATAAACTATAATATATAGTAGAATAAATTTAAAACAAAAAGAAAGAAAAATATATAATTGCATAATTAAAAAAATAACTATGAAATTGAGTAAGTATAAAAGAAAATAATTATGTACTTTAATAAATAAAAATATGACAAGTGAGATGTTTTATATATAAAAATAAAGTAAATAGTAGTTTGAAAGATTGAATAAAATTATTACAAAAATAATTTAGGATTTTAAAAATAAAATAGTAAATAATAATATTGAAATAGTTATAGGTGTCTAATTATCTAAAATAACAATTCAATATAGATACAATTGATATCTTGAAGTTTTTTAGATAGATGTATATGAGATGTCTATATTATATTTATTGCTAGTATTAATAAATACATGTATCTAATTTAAGGAAGTTAAGGTAGTGGAACAATTTCTTACATTAACTTTGAGAGGAGGGTAATGCAAAAAAATTTTAGATCTTTATAATGATTACAAAAATTAAACATAAATATCATGCATACTACAACACAGTGATTTACGTAGAGAAAAAATTTCGAAAAAAAAAACTCCACTTTAACAATTGTCCAATATATTATTCAAAAATCATACATATTACAATATACTTGTAGAGCAAGCTTCTCATAGAATTACCAACCAAAGATCCAAAGGCAACACAATAGCTATCAGACTTTCAAAATACATCACAATGCGCAATCGTAATACAACACCCTCATAAAATAGGGTTGCTTTTTAAGGTAGGACAAGCTAACAAAATACCTATCGCTAGATTTGAGACAAATGATGAACAGTCTAGATTTACAATAATAAAATATACATAAAATGTGGCTTTCGAGGGCACTACCCTTGAATCCTTGTTGGGGCATGTGACCCTCAGACCTCACAAAAAGGTACCCCCCTTGCAACCCCCCACACTCAATATATTAGCTTGTTATAATTGTAAGGTTGAGACACCATTTTTCATAACAATCTTCCACTTGTTGAACACCTTGCAAGAGCAACATGAGGATCAATACCATGATTTAACTACCAGGGTTTGAGAGGCCCATAGGCTCTGAACACCATATGAACTTTGTGCTCACAACATTAGTTAAAGAATCTACAACATTAATCAAAATCTCTAAATTAATTAGCTTCACCTTACCATCCTTGACTATATCTCTAACAAAATGATATTGTACATCAATGTGCTTGGTCATGACATGAAATTTCAGGTTCTTAGCTAGGCAAATCACACTTTGACTATCACAATAATTGTCACTACACTTTGTTTTATTCTAACATATGAATGAAATCTCTTAAACAAATGACTTCTTTACAAGCATGAGTAGTTGCCATAGATTCAACTTCAGTAGTGGACAAAGCAATCATAACTTGTTACTTACTCATTCAATTGATTGCACTACCAAATAAAGTAAACACATAAGCATTGGTGGATCGTCTTCTATTAGCATTACCTGCCTAGTCTAAATCCACATAACCATGAATATCAAGGGAAAGTCCATCTCCTATCAAATTACCATGATAATACAAGGAATACTCTGAGGCACCTCACGAATATCTAAAAATTCTTTTAATTGCATCTCAATGAATTCTACCAAGATTAGACATATATTTGGAAAGAATTCCCACTACTTAAGTAATGTCTGGTCTAGTGTAAACCATAACCTACATCAAACTTCCAATTGCACTCTAGTAAGACACTCTTCTCATGTCTTCCATCTCCAATGGGGATGTTGGACAATATGAAATAGATAACTTCATTCCAACTATGAAAGGAACACATAATGGACTACAATCCTGCATGTTAAACCTCTATAAAACTAAGTTGACATACTTACTCTGGCCAAGCCATAGCTTTTTGTTCACCCCATCTCTTCTAATTTCCATCCTAAGAATGTGTTTAGCTGCACCAAGATCTTTTATTTCAAATTTAGTTGCAAGTTGAGACTTTAAGTTCTCAAATAATTCATTTCTCTTTACAAGCAAATAACATATCATCAACATATAATGCAATAAACAAGAAACAATCACCATCTGATTTATAATAAACACAATGATGTGATTTAAAACTCTTAAATCCCAAACTCAACACATATGTATCAAATTTTTGATATCACATCATAGGACTTTGCTTGAGGCCATACATAGATTTCTTCAATTTACAAACCAAATTACTTTTACCTTTCATCGCATAGTGCTCTACTTGTATCATATAAATATCCTCTTCCAACTCACTATGAAGGGAAGTCATTTTCACATCCATTTTCTCAAACTCTATATCATTTACAATAACAATAGAAAGAAAAAATCTAATGGATGTCATTTTTGCAATAGGAGAAAATATCTCACTATAATCAACACTCTCAACTTGAGAGTAGCCTTTCAGAACCAATCGTGCTTTGTACTTCTCAATACCTCCATTTGGACCCATCTTTTTCTTAAACATCTATTTACAACCAACATGTTTTTTCCCTTCAAACAATGGTATAAGATCTCACATATCATTATTTTCCAAAGATGTCATTTCTTCATCCATAACAATCTTCAAGATTCTGTATTTTCATACTTAATACCTCTTTTATAAATTTGGGTTCATCCATGTTAGTATTCAAAGAAAAAATACATCTTCAATCATCAGGTGAATACCTTTTAGGTGGTTGTCTATACCTTGTAGACTTACGAATAAGATGAGTTGGATGTTCTTCCTCTTTTGAAGATTTAAAGTTAGATGAGCTCTCCCCATCTTCTTGTCTATTTAGGGGTCTTGATTCAACTTTTTTAGGCATAGAGGGAAGTTGAATCACATATACATGTTTAGTTTGTTCTGGCTGCAATGTAACAGAAGAAGATTTAGTTTCTTTTAAAATAACATCTACTATATATTACTTTATGTGCAATATGATTCCAAAGCTTGTATCCTTTCACACCATAACTACATCTGATGAAGATACATTTCACAACCTTGTTCTCCAACTTTACTCACTTCTCCTTTCACACATGTGCATGTCTTACAACCAAAAACTCCAAGATGTCTTAGCGGAGACTTGTGATTCGACCATGCATCTATAAACATCTTATCAACAAGAGTTGATGTAGGATACCTATTAATCAAGTAACAAGTAGTGGTGGCAACTTCAACCCAAAACTATTGTTCTAGACCAACACCACTTATCATACTCCTAGTCTTCTCCATCAATATCATGTTCATTTTTTCTGCAACTCCATTTTGTTGTGGAGAATACAAAGTTGTTTTTTCTATAAATGATACAATCTTTACAAAATCTATCAAAATCATTTAGAGCAAAATTCACTGCCATTATTAGTCCTTCAATATTTTATTTTATTTTAGTCCGCAACTCAACTATTGCTTAAAATCGATTGAAAACTTTAGATTTACTCTTTAGAAAATATATCCATGTTCTACTATAATCATCAATAAATGAAACAAAATGCGTGGATTTTCCAATTGAAGAAACATCTACAATACCAAACACATCAAAATGAATAAGATCTAATATATCATAAGATTTATGGGAACTTTAATTAAACTGAATGCGATTTTGTTTTCCATAAACGCATTGCTCATATAAATCAAATTCAAAATTATAATTAGACAACCCTTCAACAAGGTTTTTATTTTTCAAGGTCCTTAGACCCTTTTCTCCAATGTGGCCAAGTCTCTAGTGTCATAAAATAGTCTTTTCTACAAGTAACTTTGATTTAGAAGAAAGATCACCCTTGGGTACCCATAAGCCATGACCATCTGCTGAAGATTAAATCTTTACCTCTTCTAATGAAGTACCCACAAACTTGTTTTTCACAAAAGTATTATTGCACTCAACAGTGCATGCATAAAGCTTATACAATGTGTCATATCTGACACCTCTAGCAACCACCATAAAACCTCTAACCATTTGTTGTATTAGAAATGACTACTTGCACACCTACATCTATTAATTTGATCATAAATAACAAATTTTGTGTTCATTCAAAAATATGCAATACACCATTAATCTTTTTTATTCTACCATCAAGAATCTCAATTTTCACTTTTCCACTAACAATATTTAAACAAGAATAATCACCTAAGTATACCTTACCTCCATCAAATTCTTCATATTAAAAAAACCAATCTCTATTAGAGGTTATATCTAGAAAGATGTGTATATGCTAAAAATTGAAAAACTAATTGAAACTATAAATCCAAATCAACTTTTCAACATAACATCAATGGAGCATTTCTAAATGAAAACACATGTAAAATAAAACTAAACTATGAAAACTAAAAACATGAGCATTCAAAAGAAATCAAACTCCATTGTTATCCTTTCCACAATATCTTGTCTTTGCTCTCAAATTTTTGCAGCAAAAGCACAAGAAGCTATGTAGAATCAGATGTGATCAAAATGAGATTGGAGTTTGTCATTGAAAAGAGAGGAAAAAACATGCTTTTATAGATGTCCTCGTGGGAAAGATCCGGATTTCGAGAAGAATGTGGGATAAATGATTATATGGGATTTTATGAATATTCATAAATGCATGAATGATATTAGAGAATATGAATATTTTAATGGAGTTAATGAAAATGATTGTGCAAATGGAGTAATATGAAATGATTTATGGATAAATGTTTGATTATGCAAATGGTTAAATGCTTATAATATGTTAATGATTTGAGTGAATTAATGAGTGAATAGAGGAAAGAGACTAATTGAATTAATTAAACAGATAATAATATCCATTTAATTAATAAAAAAAAATAGGATAATTGTGAGGACAAATTTTGAGTGTCTACATTTTGCCCCTCTTTGAGACAATGCAGTCCGTCGCATTGTTTCAAAGAAAAAAAGATTGATTAATTGACACATGCCCCAAGGATATCCTGGTAAGGATGATGATAAAGATGATATGCCCCCTCGAGATATTGATCGAACAAGGTGTGATAAGATTAATCTCTTGATAGATCACAAGGAGAAAATTTGATTATTGATATTGCACGATTGATTAAGCAAATATGTACATTTGATGAAAATGCACAGTTGATGGGCGTAACTTAACAATTGATGGAAATGATCAGTATAGTCAGGTTGATGAGTTGATTAAGCTGATTGAGATTGGTGCTAGTGTAAAATAATGATTGATTAATAGATTGATTGATTAAAGAGAAAATTGATTGATTTGATATTTGGATTAAAAGACGAGCATTAGTTATATAAACCAATTAATCATTCTTTGAAATAAGGAGCATGAAGAAAATGAAATGATGAAGGAAATGGATAATGGAAGAAATGATAGATAAAAAAGAGATATGAAGGAAATGAAGGCGGTGAAGCTTCTTATGCTTTACATAGTGCTTTATCATCATAGAACTTATTATCTCGCAAATTAGTATAAGCGTCTAGATAACATGAATGTCTAGATAGCCTAAATACTATTTGCGTTTTTATTTAGCAGTGAAGTATAAGCATCTAGGTATAAAGACCTTAGATGACCTAAATACTTATTGCATGGAATACACTATCAGACAAGGAATGCTCTCATCCACAGTAGACTCATAGGTCCTCAATGATTTTAGACAACCATGTCTTAAGACGAGTCATCTTGTGAATGAGAAACAGTCCACAAAGAACAAACAAGTGAACATGCCTCATCCTCGCCTCTCTAGTCCAAGATATCCTCGAGAAGCTAAAAGACATGCCACCAAAGATAAAATCATAAAATAATCAAATATCGACAAACAAATAGGCAATATACTTCCATGTAGATCTTATTCTTGTCATAGTTTATGCGTTTGGTTGGATTTGAAAGGGGGAGTGATAGGTATGTTGCAATATCTGTTTGATTTTCAATTGTGGCACGTTTTGATTTTATTAAAGTTCAAAGTTGTGTGGCGATCTGAAAGCATCACTGTTTTTGAATTTTTGAAATATTTGATTTTTTTGGATTTTCTGAATTTATTTATTTTTTGGATTTTTTGGATTTTTTAATTTTTTTAATTTTTTCAGGATAGTTTATGATATTTATGGATTTTTTCAAGATATTTTATGATTTTTAATGGATTTTTTTTATGATTTTTTTCAAGACATTTTATTATTTTAATGAATTTTTTCAAGACATTTCATGATTTTTATGGCTTTTTTTAGGACATTAAAAAATGAATGAAATGAAATGTGATATATGCTTGGTTGAAGAAAATAGATGCCCCACACTAGAGGTAGTGCAACCATGGATAACTGATAGATCAAAATGAAAGATTCATTGCAAAACATGTCACACAAGCAACATATATCTTGTTGAAATATGATTATGGTTGATTGATTAAGATTCCAGGAATGATTGATTCCATAAGGCATGATGATGATAAGTACTTAGGATCACTGATTCCTCTAAGTACGGTCAGGTTGATGATTGATTGACAAAAGATATGAGGATTGTATAATGTTTTACAACTAGGCTCAAATGTGATTTGCATGATAAGATTCAAGGTTGCAAAGGGACATGATGTCCCACCCCAGGGTAGTGCAATCATGTATAAATGATAAGGATGTGAACTATGATGGAGGGAAATCCAAAGCATGCATTTGTAATTTTGCCCCTAATCTCATCAAGGACAAAGGAAGGAAATGGGACATGGATTTTGACAATGTAGGAGATATGGAATGGAAGAATGCAAGGATAAGGATAATGAATAGGATGATCAAGATCAACTAGATAAGACATGGACACAATATCTAAGTATTTTCCCCTATTCCTCATCAAGACCAAGGAAGGGAATAAAGGATGCATTTAGATAGGATGGTGTAATATGTATAAGGTGTAGGATATGGTACGCAAGATATGGATAAAGTGTATAGGATAAGATGTGTGGCATTCAAGAAGATCCTTAACCTTGTCAAGATCAAAGGTGGAAAGGTAAAGGATGAACGTAAAGAGGATAATGGATATGAATGATAGGATGGATGAAATTTGCCCTTAAGTGTAAATTGCAAGAGGAATATGGAAGATAGGATATGGATAAGGATAAATGAATATGGAAGATAGTATATGCATGATAGGAAGATGGAGGGAGGACTCAAGAATCAAGTTCCATGACTAATATCCGTCAAATTTGTGCTCTAACAAACCATGGTAATGAGGATTAGACTCATAAACATTGGTAGATTAGTGGCATGATGGAAAAAGCTAAGGACTTATGCAAAGGTTTGAATTAAAGGAGGATAATGGGGGATGAATGTTGGATAATGGATAGGAGGTTGGGAGGCTTGTTGATGGATAGATGGAAAGGATGGCAAGATCAACATTGGCACATACCTTGAAGGGTTGTGGAGTGATGGAAGAAAAATGGAGTTTGAAGGTGACAAGTTTTTAGATGGACGATTGGATAGAAGAATGGAGTTTGAAGGTGACAAGATGCACTTGAGTCAATTAACCATGCATCATTACCTTCATGAGTTTCCAAAGCTACAATGAATGTATCACCATCTTCCTTCTCGGACTTTGAATCAAAATCAAATTTCTTTTTTTTCTTCTCAACACTCCTTTCAAAAGTTTCTAGTTTTATCATAGTTCCAACAAATAACTTTGGACTTTCCAAGAGATTTGGATCTATCTTTGGACTTTGATTTATCATGCTTCTCATTCTTCTTGATTTTTTACTTAGGTCTTCCATGAACATTTAGGGCCTCGTTGGCACTGATAGATACCTCCCCCCCATCTCTTCAGAAAGAAAAGAACTCACCACATCTTCAATATTTAAGATAATAAAAGTAATTCTAATAGCCATAACAAGAGAATCTCATGAATTGGGCAAAGAACAAAGCAAAATCTGGCATTTCTCCTCCTCATCCATTTTGATACTAACTGATGCATATTGAGCCACCAACATATTGAATGCTTCCAGATGGAAAATATACATTGATTTTTTTTCCATGCATTATATATTGAAGTTATCTATTTGTGAAAAAAATTAGGGGAAAATAAAATTGTTTTATTTTTTTTTGTGACGCCAACTCGACATCATTTTTTCTTTGATATTTTCAATAATTCAAAATTTTCTCTTAAATTTAAAAAATATATATCAAAATATTTTTTTTTTTTTGAATAAGTACAAGCATAAACTTCATCAAGAATTCTACATTTCATTAGTTTACATCATTTTGAAATTCAAAACATAAAGACCACTTTTATGTGGTCAAAGTTGAATTTTTTGTTTGTGTTGGTCGATTCCTTTATAAAAGTGACACAAGTTTGCACTTTTACCCAAAAATGGATGCTAAAACAAAAAATTTCATGGGGTTTTGATAAGGAAATATAATTTATGAAATAACTTGATAATTTTGTGGTAAAGGGATAGGAACACTTGGTTTACAAGTTAAAGAGATCTTTGTATAGTTTGAAGCAATCACCAAGAATGTGATATGATAAATTTAATGTTTTGAATTGGATCATGACATTATTAAGAGTGAATTCAATCATGTTTATTTAAAATTAATTGATTATCAAAAAAAAAAAATTCCTATATGTTGACGATATTTTATTTATTAGAAATGATATAGGGATGAGTGAGAAATTTAGGGGTTAGTTGTTTGGTACATTTGATATGTAATGTTTAAGAGCTATGAAATACATTTTGGGTATGAAAATCAACCACAATCGGGTTAAATCAAAATAATTATGTTGACACTAGTTTTTAGTATTTTTTCATGCATGATTGTAAAATAATTGATGTTCCCTTTCTAGTTGGCATTAAGCTATCTCTACATTGATATCTTAAAACTGATGACAAACTATAAGAGATGTATAAAACTCCATATGTCAGTGTTGTAGTTATATTTTTTATATCATGGTTTTTACAAGACTTGATACTACACAAGCATTGGGAATTCTTAGTAGGTTAATAAAAAATCATGGTAAAGAACATTAGACATATGTACATATGGTTCTCAAATATGTGTATGGGACTTATAACCATTGCATTTGTTATCATGGATCTAATGATATGGGAAAAATGGTTGATTTGTAGGGTTGATGCATCATGCCTACATAAATCATATTAATGTACAATTTCACTTTGTCTAGGAAATGGTTAAGGGTGGTAGAGTCATTTTTCAAAAAGTGTACATCTCAAAGAATGTTACAAATTCTCCCATTAAGCTAGTGAACACAAAGAAGAAGTTTAGTTGATGCATGGAGGCCATGGGCCTCATATCTTCTAGAACTTGATTTAACATGTGATATTTTAGTGTTAATTATTTTTATATTCTTGTAAGGCATTTAAAAAGTGAGAAAATATTAGGATAATATGTCTCAACTATGCAATCCTAATATTAATGTAATTGATATTTTGTATATATTTCTATTTCATATTTTATGCCTTTTGTCTCCCCTTGGGAGAATCGGCATCCCATTTTGGAGTGGGATGAATTTGGTCTTTTAGTGGATTTTTTCCTCACACAAGGATGTAGGCATCCTACTTTGGATTTATCTCATTTAGACATGTGGACATCTTGAAAGGTGTGTATGAGTATCTTGACTAGTCTTCAAGGAGGTTACATGTGAAATATTCTTACAATGTGTAAGAGCATGTGAGTAAGGTTATATTGGAATTTTGAAAAGCCCTATAATAGTGTTGTTCACTTGTCACAAGGCATCTAATGCATGGAAGACTAAGGAAAAAATGGATTCCCAAGTTTGGGTAGTCAAATATTCTATGTTATGACACTATGACAACATGTAAGGAATGTGCTATTAATAGCCTGAGGCATCTTAGACCAAGGGAGGTGTTGGGATTTGAGTATAGCCAATTTGGGCACCATACCTCTCTTGGGTTTGTAAATGGTTTCCAAAACCATCCCATACTTTCATCTTGTCATTATTCTATAATTTGGAGCTTAATATAAGAGGTTAGACATATTTTTTTGTAGGTTCTATGAATAACTAATTGTTGCAAGAATTCAAAGGGAGAAGTTGTATTGGTGTAACTTTTTGAAGGATTAATATAAAGTTGGATCTCTTTGGGTGTGGGGTTATTTCCTACAAGGGTTTCTCCATGTCTATATTGTGTTATGGTTTGCATCTCATTTATAGATATTTTGGTTTTCATTTATAATTTATAGTTTTTTATTTACTTGGATGCTTTGAGCTTACAACATAATTTCACTTGTAAGTTGTAACCAAAATTTATACAAAATATTCTGAAAATGAGCACTCATGGTAAAGAGATTTCACATGAATGACATCCATGATTTGCGTACAATGTATATTTGTACCTTTTGAGTATCTGAAAAATATTTGATTTCTATGTTAGCTTTTTAATTTTACTTTGAAATGTGTACTCATGGTAGATTATCTTCAATTTAAAGTAGAGGAAAAATATAATGGAGAAAATCACACAACCATTCCCTTTTCCCTTATGTTTTGGCCCCCTAATAACTAGGTTGTTCTATATGCATCTACTAGTATGTAAGATGGGGTGTTTCACATGGAAGTTGGTAAATAATATTATTTGATCTTAATCCCATCATCGCTCATCCCCAAGATTTTATTTAATCCCCATATTTATCATTTTTTACCTTAGTTAATTTTGCAAGTGTACCATTGATCCAAATCAATTATGTGTCTATGAATCTTAACCTTGATCTTTTAAACTCAAAATTTTAAATCGGGGTCATATTCCCTCCATATTTATTAGTCAATATGAGCTAACTAAATTATGTATATTTCACATTGCACACTTGGGTGGTGTATTTAATAACTAGCCTTATATACATCTAACATCTAACATCTAACATCTTGTGTGTGAAGAGAACACCTAGGTCAAAGAGATCAAATAAGAATCAAATTGTATTGTTTGCTTATGGCATCATCCTAGGAGCATATTGCACATTTGCTTGTTGTCCTTTGTAGTGCCCCTCCCATATATTTTAGCTTCACTATTCCCTCATGATTTTTGTGGTAATTTCTATTCTTGCTCTGAATGGTGTGTATGAGCCACCACATGTTTGAGATGAGGTTCCTCAACATGTCCATTGATGGCAGTTTGTATATTTATATGCTTGGTTTATTGTTATGCTTCAGTTCAGTGATATGTGCATTATTTATGTTGGGATTAAATATGAACACAGTTATTGATGTTCAAGAAATGATTTATATAAAAAATGTATGGATGTTATTGATGCTTCATGGTTTTGTACCCCATTGGGTGATTATGTTGTGCTTTGGCTATATATACATTGAGTAGGTACCCTTGATATGTGTTGAGTGGTTATAGGTACAAGGCAATTTCTCCACCTGGCTACATAGGGTTGAGTTATTCCCCAATGGTGGTTAATTCAGAGATACCACACTAGTCCTCCCTATCTATTCCTCGATCGTACTTGAATCGAGTATGGTATGTGTCATATTTGACCCTATGTGAACCTGAATCTGAGTTAATAGTTATTTTGGAATCCCTATGCATCGTGAATGACTAGTAAATTATTTAACTAATGGTTTAAATTATATATTTTCCACAAATAAAATATTAAGAATTTAAATGATTCTTATATTGGTTATTAAAATATTTTTCATGTTTCAAGAATGGGGAAAAATAAAATGAAAATAGAAATGATGTTAAGTGTATTAAATTAATTTACAAAATTCTCTGGGTTGGGAAATGTAGGTTATGTGTGATTTAATTATCTTGTTTGAATTTTAATTTTCATAAATTTAAATGAATATATGCTTATATGGATTTAAATCATGAATTTAAATGATATATGTTATTTTATTTTTTTTATTGATTCATACAGGAAAATATGCTTGTGAGGTCACAAGTAGTGGACCTCATCCCTGACAAAAAAATAGATTGCCCCAACAAGGGAACCCATAAATGGGAAGCCACATGAAGGGCCTCACTCAATTGCAGCTAAAGGATTTGCTCCACTTTTTGTCTAGGAGCGAAGATGCATGCTGAAATTTACCTCATTTTTCTTCTTCCTTTACATTATTGTCCAATTTTCCATTGTCGTCCCTACACATTTTCCTTCTTCTAATTTCTTAATGGATTTCCCATACCCATAAGAGGTAATATTTGAGCTCATTGGTCAAGTTGTCAATGCCTCCTTAGGAAGATAAAACTTTGATGCCTTAACATAGTCTCTCCTTGAAATCAAAGGATCATCTCTATCCTTTGGTGGGGAAAAACCCTTTCCGAGTGTACCTCGACTTGTGTGGGAATCTTGGTTGCCATTCTCTCTTGGGATTTCAACAAAGCATGCATCAACAACAATTATCATAGGATCTTGAAATAACTCGAAATTTTCAAGTTTTGAGTTTGGGGAGGCAATCAAAATGGCCAAATTAGTGTTAACTACCTAAGATTCCCCTCTAGGGGTGTTGGAGCGTCGGATGTACGAGGAGGCGGGGGCTTTGGACTACCCTTGGGAGATGCTTGGATGAGATTGTCAACATTTTGAGATTTGGGAGTAATGATGTTGTAGAAGCCTACTAGTGTTCAGGAAACTTGGTGTCAAACACACAATTTAGAGGGGTCCTATTGAATAGTCTACTAAACCCTTGAAAGAATTTCATTTAATTTATCAACTAGGGCTAACATAAGCTTTTGATGATGTTGGCATTGTATGTGCTTCCAGAGACTCTTCATTACCTATATCATCCTAGCATAGGTGTTTATACATACTGGAAATCATAAATTGCATGACAATGAAAAGAGGTAATGTTGAAGCTATTGCTATGAGCACTTACAACTAAAGATTGTGGCTAGTTCACTATCAAGAAATGAATTATACCATTAACCAATACTTGCTAGCTCAACTGAATTGACTAACTTCAGAGAAAATGAATGGAAAAAATTAAAGCATGAATATAGGACAAGATCTTATTCACATTCACCACATGAAGAATTTGATTAAGACAAACATAATTATGAAACTAACTATTGTAACAAAAATAAATGTACAAAAAATAAAGTGGGGATCAATTGCATTGAGTGGCCCTTTCTCAAGCGACTGTCTCCACAAAGTGAACTCAAATATAGCTCCTCAAACTAAATTAACATAATAGTAATTGAAAAGATCTCATTGCATAACTCAAGATATCGTAATACAAAGTGATTCTTCTGGAATATCTTATTCATAAGATCATGATTGAGAAACAAAACATCATCTATGTAAAATAGAAACTAAATTAACATATCTATCTGCTATATTATCTATTCCAACTAACAAACTAACTCAACCATTGAAATATTCATATAGGTGTGAGGGAGTCTTATTAGAACAAGGACTCAAAACAAAAATCTAATCATAAATCTGTTGGCGTAAGAACTAACACCTCTGGAGTGTGAGTTTGTACGGATAGCTATGCACACTACGTAATGAGTGCTCTTCAAATTAGGAGGGGAAGCTCCCTCGTTGTGCTGGAATGCATGAAATAGAAAACTAAACTAATGTCCTATCTTTTTGCTCTCAACTAGTAGAGGCACAAGGTTAAGAAAACCTAGAATGTTGCAGCTAAGTATTTTCTGGTTTCGCAGATCATCTAACTACAACTTAGCTAACTTCTTTAAATCTATCCAGTTTCCTCAAGAAACAGAGCATGAGGAAATGGAGCAGGAATGTATTGTACGATAAACTCCAGGTGCGGGCTCACAACATGAAGGCAAGGTAGGCGCAACTATTTGCTAATCCGAGAAGAAGTTTATTAAAACAAACAAAATGAACGGTAAACCTGGTACAGCTTCACAACATGAAGGCAAGGTAGGCGCAACTATCTGCTTGGCTGAATGAGTCTACTATAACACACATCAAACGATAAGCTTTAAGTACAGTTTTGCAACATGAAGGCAAGGTAGGCGCAACTATTTGCTCTTCTGAATAGGCTTATAATAAACAAAACAAAAGGTAAGCAACTGGGACAGTAGATTGTATAGACGCAACACGCATGCAATAACGATCAAACCAGCAACCCCATTTAACTAAGGTCGAATAAACACCATGACAATAACATGAAGGCAAGGTAGGTGCAACAATTTATTATAACAGCAATTACTCTTTGAACAGATACAATAATAGCAATACTACAGGCAAGGTAGGCGCAGCATGTATGCTATCAAGCAAAAGTTCTAATTTACAAGGGTGAACCAATCTTGAGAATAGGCATGTTGCCGACAACGCAGCAATTCTCTATCACCAGGAAAAGCTAATTACAAATGAGCTGAAAGCTCTTATTTATAGACTTCAAGGTGTAGGCAACCCTAAAATCACCTTGAGTCAACTACAGTCTTGCAAGACATGCAAGATCTTATTCTTAAACCCTAATTAAATGAAACTATACAGTTAACTGGGAAACTATCATCAGTTAACTGAAACATCTAATCTAAATGGACAATGTGCAACATGCACGTCCTTATTGAAAGCAAGTCAACTGGAATGCTACAATCAGTTAACTGAAAGATCTAATCTAATCTCCAAGTGTACGTAGATGTTTCCAAGAAAGACATGCATGCAATGTATAACAGCAAGTTAACTCGGAAAGAAGCCTCGAGTTTAACTCCTGTGTCTAATGTCTATCTTGGAAAAGGTGGGATGCCTTGAACTGAAGTTCACTGACCCTGATCTCGAGCAAGTATCCCCTCCACGAGGTTAGTAACTGCATCACCATCTAGAGGTCATCACATGTCTCAACTGTCAATCAACTGCTTCTTAGCAACTCAAGCAAAACCGAAAACCTCTGCATACTTAAACTGGCCCTTCATTGGTTGGTAACTTGGCGGCTCTGTAAACTGAAGTGATGGCCACTATTTCTTCTGCAGCTTTGACGTTTCTCACGTTTTTCATGCTTATCAACCCTCTAAACTAGCCTTGGAAGACAATCAGCTATACGAGGCATAAAACCATGTGGACTTGAGTGACTACGCTTGTCAACCTTTCTGATGCGCTTGATACAAATCAATGTCAGCTTTTTTGATGAAATCATGAATTAAGACTGACATCGTCTTGAATTTGATTTGTGTGAATTGCATCCGGAAAAACTCGCCTGTTGACTGTGAACACAGCTACGTTTTGACAACTTCTCCGGAAAACCAAAAATCACTCTAGATAAGGCTAAAAATAGCCTGTCGAAGGGCAATTTTCACAAAATATTCTGAGACGTGTGTTTTGTGCATAATCAAATTCTAGGATGGCCCACAACGTCAGAAATTCAGAAAAATGTGATTTAGGCCCGCATGCAAAAGGTTTTCAGTTGAGATCTGAACTGTGAGGACATTTTTCCCGAGAAAATCTGAGATATGGGTTTTGTCCAGAAGATATTTCTAAGACAACCCACAACGTTAGATTCGAAAAATATCGACTTCTACTCCACCATGCAAAGGAATTTCACTTCAGAAAATCAAAGCCTCAAGAACTGATGCTCTGGAACAAATTTTTCTTGAAAATTCTAGCACATGGGTTTTGCTGAGAAAGCAATTCTGAATCAACCCAGATGATTTGTTTTGCCAAAAACGCCAATTCTTCAAACATGTGAGAAAATTTTAAGACGAGAAGATGGAAGAAATCTAGAGAAGAAGAAAGATGTTTTTTAATTTTTATTTATTTATTATCTTCTTCTGTCAAAATCGCCACTCTGCCTTGAATTCTGCTGATGAATCTTGACTTGTACCTGCAAAAGAATATTTTTATGCCTTCACAACTGACCGCTGAAGAAATTCGCCCAACTCTAGAAAGAATTCACCTCTGCTCAAGCTGGATGAATGAAATGATGAATGCCATGCTTGCATAACTAGAGCAAAATCGTACTATAAAAGCAAGATTGCAAGCTCAAACCCTGACTGTGAAGAAGGAATCCGATTGGCCCTTTACCAGTTGAACTGCTACTGTCTCTGAGTCTTTAGACTAAAAATAATATTTTAATTTCAAAGCATACAAAGAACTAAAAGTGGCACCAATATTTATCTTTGAAGAAATTCGTCACTTTTTAATGCCTTGCATGCAAAATATTTTTTTTTTCATTTTTGCCAAAAATAGCATCTTGCTGTGTTCAACACACTTCCCTGATTCCAAAAAGTCAAATTTTGATCTTTTAGGCTTGCATTTGCAAGAGTTATGAGATTTTTTAGAATCTCCTATTTTGTAGCTGACTGCAAAGTTACAACCGGCCATGTTCAGCTCTGATTTCTGGCTGACTGACTGAGCCTGCGACTGTGCTGAGATATCCACTACGAAACCTGCATGACAAGGATGAAATGTTTGTTGGGAACAACAACTGCTAAAATCATCATCTGATACCTTAGAAAATTAGGCGCCTCTGATTAAATTGATGTTTTGACTCCAGACTTAGTCATTTCTTCGTTCTGCCTTTTGATGCTTCAAACTGCCGTTGACGGTGAATGATGAACTCCACTGACTGAATAATGGATTCATTGCGTGACTAGAAGTACTCTGCATCCAATGACTATATATGAGGGATTTGAAAATTGTATTAAGAACCCCAAAAGAATGAGCGCCCCTATTCTGTGATAGCTCAAACACCATTTTGACAAAAGTGTGATTTTCATCTGAACACCATACTTTGACCCTTGATACCGGGAACTGGAATGTTCCGATACGTATGCCGCCTGTCTTGCTATATAGTTTGGTCAACTTGCAAGAGATGTTCTTGGAGACGATGAAGCCAGAAAATTGCTTTTAAGGCCTCTAAAAGAAAATCGCCTTTTTCAAAGAAAATAATATTCTTACACTTAGTCATTTTTTGAACTACCTTCAATCAGCTCTTCTTTACAGCATTATCATCTTGACCTCGCACGTACGAGCATTCGCCAAATCCCGGAGGTTGTCGGCTAGACTCGTTGGATAGCTTGAGTTATTGCACACAAGTCTTGTGAAGACTGTAATTGCAAATAACCCCGTCTGGCAGGCCTAAAGGAGAATCGCCCCTAGCCTACAGCTGTGCAGCTTTGTGTAGCTACGCTTCACCATCCTCTGTTTTACGTGCTCGGTAGGACCTCTGTCACAGTTACTCAGAACATCGGATCGTCTTGTGAACGGATACACTGCAAAACTGAACTGAGCTGGAAGAGATCTCAGGAAGACCTCAATTGCAAATTCATCCATCAAACAGGTCTTATTCAGGATCGCCCCTGGGCTACAGGGGAGCGGATTTGCATTCTGAAAAACTTCTTCTGACATGTATCCTGCCTGCAATTTCCACTTCTAACGCTGATAACCGGATTTCTGTACTGGATACGCTTTCGCTTGATAGCTCGTTGAAAAGCCAAACTAATTCTGCAAAGACTGAAACCATCAAAACACACATGCATCTAGATCTGGGCCTTCAAAAAGAAAATCGCCCTTGGGCTAGAAGGGAGCGGATTTGCATCTCTAGACTGCCTCCTTGATGAAAACACTCTTCGCAACCTCTGCTTCTGTCTTCGTTTGCCGGAGTTCTGTAACTCGGATAATCTTGCTTCATGGCTAATCGGAAAGCTGACTGAAAACTGAACATAATGAATGTATCCTTTATCCAAAACACTCAAATCTTGACCTTCAAATGGAAGGGCGCCCCTAGGCTACAGGGGAGCGGATTTGTTTTGAATTCATTGATTTTCACCATTTTATGCTTTGCAAACGCTGTATCCATCCCTGCGGTTGACCATGTCGAAGCGTTGTGACTGCTGAGGTGTGTGGATGACTATACTTCATCATTTTCACATGTACGGACACTATAAAGTTGATTTGCACGTTGATTGCGCAAGTGTCTACTACGTTACATAGTGAAAAGTTCCCAGACTTAGAATATTTTAGCACTTTTTGCCAATCTGAAAATCCCCTCCATCAAAAAGCATTATTTCCAACATCTTTTATCGTAGAGCGTTCCTCTTTGAGTTTCAGGCTTAGATATTGATACCTGGTACTGGCCAACTGCCATTGATGACCCCGAAGATCCTAACTTTTCTCCTGAAAAAGTGAAAACTACCCACCAGCCTTAAACTGACTTTTAACTGAAACTGACTTCACCACTGTGATTGTGATGTGAAATAAGCCAATCAAAATTAATTTCAGCCAATTCTGACAAAGTTCCTATTTTTTAGGGTTTCGAGCTAAAAATAGATTTCAGAAACCCTAATTTTCAAAATTTTCAAATTTTGCCAGTATCTTCCTGGCATCACACTGACTAAAAGCCCATACTTTATTTGCCTAAAAACTGAGTTTTGACCCCACTTTTACAAGGTTTAGACCATTTTAAGCAAAATGCCTTAATGAAGCAAAAATTTTGGTTTGGGTACAACAAAATCATCACTCCCTAAAAAAATAAAGTGTGATAAAGTTTGAGTAATCAAAACAAAATTGAAAAGGAAGAAGAATTGAAATAGGACTGTAACTCTGCTATAATGATTTTAAACCAAAACATGGATTGTAGAAACAGTCACATTAGATTCTCAATTGTAGCAGAATTCTTCTCCTTCCCTAGTCTTATTAAATGATGTGTTGATTCACAACAATCCTGACAAGTAGATGCCTCCAATTATGCAGTTGTGTTCTTATAACTTCCCTTGCATCATTACTAAAACTCCCTTTGGTTGCGGGCTGCGGGCCCCACTTGTTGTGGGCTATAGTGTGTTGGCTCTAGCTCCTTGGATGAAACAAGTTAGCTCACACAACATCTACACAATACTAATAACCATAACTTAAACACATATATTCATTACATTTCATACATATCCACTATTAGCCGTGTAATAACTATCATATCATATATAGACTATAAACTAAGTCCAAGTTTGCATAATGATAATAAAAGATAGTAAAGTTTTAGGGATATATCTAGGAAATAAGTATCCAGAGATGTCTAAAAGCATGTATTGAAATAAAAGAAAACTGATAATAGGCCTCATCAGATGTAATGTTGGGGCTCAACCCCCGCCCACCAAGAGGGTTTACCCCTTGAGGCTTCCATCCCCTTACCTAGGCCTTGTAACTTCTGACATTGGGGTGTATAATGATTTGCAAAGTAGCATTTCTTGCATCTAAAGGAAATTTTCTCATACTCCACAAGTTGCTTCCAACAACAATCTCCCACCAGCAACGATACCTCCACAAGGAGACCATTGGATAGGTCCATTTCCACACATATGCACACAAAGGAGGAGTTCTGGTAATTAAGTAGTTCCTCTGAGCTGCAATGATACCTACTTAAAGAGTTACCAATAGCCTACAAGCAATTTGATTCACAGAACTGAAAGGGAAAATAAGGAGTATCCAAAAGAAGGCAAAGAAGAAAGTCTTAGTTCAGGGATCGAATGAAGGGAACCAAGGTTTCATGGATAAAAAATCACCTCGGTAAATCCATGGGCCATTCTCAAGCACCCACTTCTTGTCTACAAGGGATTCAAATTCCTCTAGTGCATGGGAAAATACAAATTTCGTCCTTAAAACATTTCCACTTTTCCATTATCCATACATGAAGATTGCTTAAATTGGGTCACAACCTAAAAAATCTACAAATAAGCACATGCCTCTAAAGGAATTTTTCCCTATCATAAACCAATCCATCCATGCGAACTTCAAGGGTTGTGGTTGATCGACATAGAGGCCATGCAGATCCAAGTTGAGTCGAGTCTCTAGATCGAGAGATAGTCTTTAAGGGAGGATGTGGTTGTCCCATGAAATCAGATGCAGTAACCCCATTGCCACCACATTGGTGCCAATTGGAGGGGATTTGCAGGTGAGCAGACTAAAAGAGAGGCATTGAGGAGTGATGTCAAACCCTAGATCCACATAGGGCATCCTTAAAGTTTCGTTTGATGCTACTAAGCATCCCCTCAATCGCTTGACCCAACGCCAAAGTGCCCAACACGTACTCCTCCAGAGATTTGTCACATTCACGGGAACCATGAGCATCAGAGAATGTCACAAAGCAGGGAGAGGCCGAAGAAGTTGCAGAGTGATGCATATTGGGAGTTGGATAATGGATTTACAATAATGATATATGTTATTAAGGAATGAATTCAAATGTGTATTTGGATTTTGGGGAAAATGAAGGGAATTACAAATTAAGAAATAGGGAAATGAATTTTATATATTGTTTTAATTGGAAAGTTGGAAAAAAGTAAATAAGAATAAGGGGTTTTATTTTCATTATGTAATTTTATTTTGGAAAGAAATTGAGAAAGGAGAAAAACCCTCTCGTGGTGAAAGTTTGAATTGTTGATTCGGAATGCATTCAAAAAGGGATTTCAATGGGATCAAATTCGTTGGGATAGGAATCAGAAGGGGAGTGTGCATGAGAGTTTTCATGTGCATTCATCTGGCATGTTTGAAGTATTCTTTATTTTAGATTTTATATTAATTTGAGGTAAAATGTTAAATTATTCTCATTTGCTCATTTTTTTCAATTCGAAAAGTTGGAATAGGATTGGGGGAGTGTAGACACCTCCCAAAGTAATTTGTTTTGTAAAATTGCATGCTCATTTAATTTTTTGTTAATTTTTTGAAAAAAAATCACTTAATTGGGTTATAATGCCCAATTTTTCGAAAAATGGGTAATACGTGAATTTGACCTTATAAATGTCTTGTTGAGAGTATTTAGAGCGAAAAGGTATTTTTAGAATTTTTAAATTTAGAATTTAACTTTTTTAGTTTTTCTTCAATGATGGAATTGGAAATTTTATGGTTTTACTTTGTAATTAATTCTCCAAAATTTGAATTATCATAGTGAAATTGAATGTTTGATTTTGGGGAATTTAAAGTCTCCTTAGTGGATTTTCATAAGGATTATTTTGAGGTCATATTTTTTGATTTTTGAGATTAAAAAATGATGCAATGTTATTTTTGCATTTTTTTTGTGCCACAATCATTGGAAGATGTGATGAGCTTAGGGTGTAGGTATTAGAGAGGGTTATGGGAGTGGATCCTAACGTGAACCCAACCCAAAGTGGTACATATGCAACCACAATGTGGGGATTTTGGTTAACAAGTGAAAACTAATTAAATATGGGTAATTAATTAACTAAGATAATGGATGCCCCTCACATGTCTTGAGTGCTTGTACATGTTAAGGATGATCAAGGAATACAAGTCACTCAGGGAGTGTAAGAATTGTAAGATCAAGTGCCCTTTTTTGTATGAGAGGGTACTCAATTCTGTGTTGAGCCCCACGTGAGTGTCTAGAATGATACTCCCTCTCTTGCTCTCTAATATCTAAGCCTACTATAGTTTGAGTAGAACCTAAAAGATGATATATTCCCTTCCATGTGCTTGTTGTTTATTATATCATTGGTGAGTTTTCCCAATGAGGATTCTTGTGTTATGTCATTGGCGACTTTTCCCAATGAGGATTATTGTGCTATGTCATTCGTGAGTCTTCCCAATGAGGATTCTTGTGTTATGTCAGTGATGAGTTTTCCCAATGAATATTTTTGTGTTATGTCATTCACTAGTACATAAACAACAATATATGATTGAAAAATCTACTAAAAATTGCTTATAAATTACTAAACTTGGTCACATGACCATTAGTAGTTTATTGCTAGTCATTTCTAATGCGACCAAATTTATGACAACCAATTTTAGTCATTTATTTGGTCATTTTGATTGATCGATTTGGTAGTATATTTAGTCATTGATTTAGTCATATATTTAGTCATATTATTCACTGAGCTTGGTTATGTGACCATTAGTAGTTTATTTCCAGTCATTAATTGGTTGTTTTGATTGATCAATTTGGTAGTATATTTTTAGTCATCGATTTAGTCATATTTATTCACTGATTTATGTCAATTAGTAGTATATTTATTCATTGATTTCTATCAACTAGTAGTATATTTAGTCATATATTTTGTCATTTTTATTCACTGATTTTTGTCAGTTAGTAGTATATTTAGTCAATTGGTAGTTTATTTAATTGTTTTTGTTCACAACTAATTTTTGCTTAAAAGTGATGGAAATGAGACAATGTTTTTGAGCTTTGAACATAAAACACAAAAAAACATAATCAATCAATCATTTGCACATAATGAAACAACTATTAAGAAGGCAAAATATTGAATTTTTATTGAGAAAAGGTGTTCTTATAGCAGCTACAAGACTTAAATATGTCTTTGCTTTGAAAAATATGTTACAAAGTGTATTTCTCAATGTTGTGACTGAGAAAACTAAGTTAAAATGCTCTATTTTTTGCTTATACAGCTCCAAAACATGAATTTACTTGAAAAATGAAGCTCAAGGGTCCTATAAAAGACTCCTCTACAGACTTCACACCATGAATACTTAGTATGGACTAAGAACTATGTTCTACATATACCTTGACGAATAAGCTTTACTGAACATGACAGTGGACAAATCCAAACCGATCACAAACATTTATCAGTGGACAAGCATCTAGAAGTCTTTCTTTCATAAGAAAGTTCTTTATCTTTTTAGCATCATAGAAGTTTGACTCTTTGGTTACATGTTCCACCTCCTTGATTTGTCCAGTTTTGGTTGGTGCTTCAATGTATTTGAAGTGAATGTCAGGATCCTCACTACCAATGACATTGAAAATACAGTTTACCATATAAGTACATGGTTCCCAAGCTACTACAAAATTACCTCCTCAAATCGATCAATTAATATTAGTGACAAAATGATACAAGTGACAACCCAAAGTCAAACCACTTGAAGCTCAAATATGCACCCAAGAAGAAACATAACCCTTCATAAGAATTGAACTATTCAAACAAATTGATGCATGAATCTACACCCAATGCAAGCACTACAAGAAATAATCATATAAAAAAATAAATTACATTGAGAGCAATAGTTTAATAGTCACATCAACTTCAGAGTTCCATATAAAAAACCATAAGCTATTTATGAATAGGAAGAAGATATATGAATTTACAAAAACTAGAAAGCAATTACCTGAAGAAAGAGATCCATGATGACATTGTAATCAACTAGACAACCACCCTCCATTTGAGACATCATCTTTGCAAAGTTTACAATGCCCTGCAAAATTTACTCAACAAATAAGACCTCTCTTCAAAAAAAATTCAGATTCGACATCAAAAATATATTTCCATCAAAGGTAACATAGTACAATGTGTATCATATCAAGCATATACATAATATATGCAAGTTAGTGAATGAAGTGAGTATCATATCAAGCATATACACAATGAAAAATTGTTTTGAGTGATGTGAACCATTTCCATCATTTTAAACAGGGACAATGTTCTTGTGGAGAATATTGGTGATGCTAAATGAAATAATTTGAAAAATAGGTTTGCACTATATCAGATATCTGAAGGGACGTCCATCAAAGCATAGCAACATGGATTTTTTTTCATATGTTGTAGGGACATACATGAAAATCGAAGGGTTTTTTTTTTATGGCTAGACTAATAAAATCCTATTGTAGGGGATACTCCAAGTACATATGGCCCAATTCCAATGACAATTGTTATTAAAAGTAAAAAATAGCTTTGGATGGTATTAGTATGTTATTGATATTGAATCATGGACTAGGTTGTTTGATACCTTATGGTTGAAGATATTGTATCAACGGGGAGATATGGATCTTGTTTCCACTAATCTGCCTAAAGAAAGACATGCTAATATTTGACTTCTGAAATATACTTTAAAGATATTTGATTTCTTGTTTCATGTGACTCCAAATAGGTGCACCAGATCCTTGAAGGGGATTAACATAGATTTATTCAACAGGCAAAAGAGACTAATTCTACATGATTTTTCTTTATAATTCATCCCAATGCTGATAACAATCAATTTGAGCTTTGCAAAATACACATCATCATTAACTAATAATTTCTTTAAAAAATTTTACAATGTGCCCTTCCAAGGAACAAACCTCTCCAAATTTTCAAAAGAATTGCAACTAGTCTAGCCATAAAAAATTAAGATGCATAGTGTCAAGAGACTAACTTAAACTATATTTGACTAATTAGTACTTTATGCCAACAACTTATGTCTATTTGACCAAAGATGTGCAATTCATGACATTCCCTTTGATGCCTCCTTGCATTCAAAAATATGTACGAATTTGCACCGTGGACTTAACTGTGTTGTCTTTGCCTTCAAATCCTAATAGTCCATTAAGAGGCTTAAGAAAGATTCTTAGCTCTCTATAGAGGTCAGCCACGTTGGAGCCTTTAACTTTGGAAATAACGATATCTACTTCCATTGAAACTTTTGGTGATGTGAAAATGACTTCCAAGCTATAGTTGTAGGTTTCCTTTAGTGTTTGGATCCAGTTTTGTGTGGTGTTGGTCTCTACTCCTTGGAGTGGGGAGGAGAAACCCTTCCCTTTTCCCACATTATTGCGGACATTTCTTGAAGTGTATGTGGGAGAGCGGGGAAGGTTGGGAGGACAATAGAGAAGGCCCGGGGCATCATCAACCCCCTTATAACAATTATTATTAATAGTAAAAAATAGCTTTGGATGTTATTAGTATGTTATTGATATTGAATCATGGATGAGACTATCTGATACCTGTTATCCTCGAATTTTTTGTGCTCAATTCGTGGGATAACCCCTACGAAACTTATCTATTTCGTAGCCCATGTACTCTAAGCATGCAAAACGAGGAAAATTACATTGGTTCTCATGCGTGGTCCCCCATCCTCAAAAAGTCATTATGAGCATTAACCTTTGTTAGTTTGTCGAAATTCATATTTTAAACCAAGTTGTGAAAATTCAGTTTTGGGAGTTAGAAAATTTTCTACACATGCAGAAGCGTTGGTTTTTAGCACTTTTGCATATTTTATGTAGGAGCACTGGTTTTTAGCGCTTTTGCATATTTCATGCCTTAGTCATTTTTTGGAACATGTAATGTCAGGGTTTTTTAGCACCTCTGTATATTTTTCACATGTAATGTTTGTAGAAGTTAAGAAACCCAACCTCACAAGCCCCAAGAATCACCTGCATGCAAATACCTATCACATACAAAAGATATTCAGAACCAAAGAAGATGTTATGTAAACCTCAAATAGTAAAAATGCATTAAGAGAATCAATTATTACAAAGTGATCAATCCTTATGAAGGAGATCAAGAAACCCTAAAAGGGAAAAACCTAATGTGCACACTTAATAATTAATTATTAATCTGCCTAAGTTTAGCTTAAGTACCTAAAGTGATAAGTGACTTGATTTATTAACCAATATGATATAATTAATTAAGTGAAATAACTTATTATTCTAACAGCCCCCTAAGATGAACTTAGGAAGTAGCTAAAACAATAAGAAAAAAATGCATGAAAGCAAAGATGGGTCCCGACAACAAAGGCCCGATCAGGTACCCATTTACAAATGCAAGAATGAGGTAGAGAAGAAAAACCCAGTGGGTCAAAACCCCCCTACAATGAGATGACATGCTGCAAAGAAGCACTGAAAGAACACTATGAAGTAACACTGGAACTTGAATCTGACAAGCAAGGAAAGATACTTTTGTTTACTACTGAGACCAGATGAGAGTCACTAATTGACTCAAGGAATTATGATAAAGCAACAACAGACCCGATGTCACGGAACACTCGAAAAATCCAAACTGCAACAACTCTGGAATCTATGTAGCAACAGTCTGATTATTGAATGATGTGATACTGAAATAAAGTGCAAAGATGCAAGTTGCACCCTCCCAACTACCAAAATATCCAAGTAATCTCCAAAACACCCATTGGGCCAAATCTCGAATAATGATCAACCTGGGACAAATAAAAACAAAATGGTGCATGGATAGAAACGTAGAGCTCCTCAATACTTTTCCAACGCCACAAAGATAGAAAAATTTGAAGATCGTGGCAACAAGTTATGAGCTCAAAAGTGAAAAATGAACATCTGAATTCAAACAGAAATAAAAGAATCTAAATAGAAAAATACTAAAAAATAAACTACACCACAGGATAGTGCTTGGAACCAGCTTTTCGGCAATATCTCGTTTTCCCGATTTCGATACTGTATGCCCAAGTTATGCCAAAAAGAAGAAAACTACTCCTTTAGTGCAAACTGGGATTAGGAGGGGGCAAAGAGGGTCATACGGCCACTGGCGTCATGCTGATGTCAGCAGTTCATGAGCATAAATTTGACGGCTTGGAGGCCGTCATGGAAAAAAGGCGCCATCCCTGCGAAAAATTTGATGGCTGTCGGACAGGCACCTGGCAAACTAGCGCATAGTTCTCCATACGACCGTTGCAGGGGCTAAGACGGGCCAACGAAGCTCCTGGTCGATGATAGGACCCTGGTGGGGGCTAAGTGTTGGTGGGGGTTGGATGTAGGGCTCCTAGTCCCCAATATGACCACACTCTTCGGTTTAGGGGCTCGCAGGGGCTAAGCTTAGGAGAGCGGCGGGTTGGTGTTGGAGTGGGCGACATGGCCTAGTGGGAGTGGCGCGGCGGTGGCGTAGTCTGTTATGAATGGGCCACACAAAAATCAAATCGAGTTTTGATTTTTTAATAGTTTTGTTAAATTTTGTGCCTCGAGCTGCATGCTGGGGAGGCTGTACGACCTCCCTGACAGTTTTTTTTTGCCTCCCGAATCAACTACTCCAAAATCGACAAAACGACAAGAATTTCTAGGGTTTTTGGGTGCTCTAAATGCAATGGCGACATCTGTTTGGCCCAAAAATGCACAGAAAAATTGCCTACCCCTAGATCTTGCAAAAAAGATGCATGTGGAAACCCTTGCACTTGAAACTCACTGAAAGACAATATCTTCCAAATGACGAACATGAAGCTACAGGTCTGGTGCTTTGATACCATGTAGAAGTTGAGAAACCCAACCTCACAAGCCACAAGAATCACCTGCATGAAAATACCTATCACATACAAAAGATATTCAAAACCAAAGAAGATGTTTTCTAAACCTCAAACAGTAAAATTGCATTAAGAAAATCAATTATTACAAAGTGATCAATCCTTATGAAGGAGATCAAGAAACCCTAAAAGAGAAAAACCTAATGTGCACACTTAATAATTTATTAATTATTAATGTGCCTAAGTTTAGCTTAATTACCTAAAGTGATAAGTGACTTAATTAATTAACCAATATGATATAATTAATTAAGTGAAATAACTTAGTACTCTAACAATGTCGTTGAATTTTTTTGCTCTTACACATGTAATGTCAGGGTTTTTTAGCACTTCTGCATCTCAAACCACAAGTCAATATGCAGAAGCATTGTCTTTTATTGCTTTTACATGTGAAATTTTGAAGCGTTGTTTTTTAGCGCTTTTACACAAAATACAACTTCCTTCCAAAACTTGCCAAAGCGTTGTTTTTCAGCACTTATGCATCAAAAGCCAAACTTCCAAAATGTAAAAGCGTTGATTTTTAGTGCTTGTGCATCATATTTTCCAAGTGTTCCAAGACATGTTGGAGCGCTATTACATGAAAGACAAAATTTCTAAGATGTTAGGGTGTTGATTTTTAGCGCCCTTGCACAAATTTCTGAAAATTTTACTAACACCCAAAAAATTCCAAAAATGAGTTTTGAGCTCTGTTTCGCCCACTTCGATCAATTTTTCTCGCACCATTGATCACATCCACTTGCTAGTTTTCTCACTTCCACTCTGTTCTCTTCAATCATCGCATTCAAGCTTCCCAAACCCATGAAATTGCTCAGATTTACATCCAATATGTAGTGTCTTGAAAATTTGAGTAATTACATCTGAAGTGCAATACCCCATGCTAAAACCTCAATTTTTCCTACCTTTGCATCAGAATTTTTAAAGCCTACTCTTGCATACATTTTGATCTCTTGTGCCCAAATTCTGGAGCAGTTTTGATCAAGTTCTTGCCTATAACCAGCAAGAAGGCTTTGAAGTACAACCAAAAAGTTCTTCCCATGTTTTAGTTTTTCAAAGAAGTGTTCATTAATGGTTCAAGAATAATTTGAAGACAAAGCTTTCTCAATAGCTTCAATGAACAAAATGATGGATTTTCAGCTTATTCCAGATTTGGAAGGCACCAAAAAGCCTTCAATCTCATCAAAGGAGTCAATCTTAAAAATCCTCATCATCTCCAAAGTACAGTCCAATGCCAAATAGTGATGAAATGCACATCATCATGAATTTTTCATGGAGAAAGATTTTGAAGAAGGCCAATTTTTTCCTTAGATTAGATTTCCCATTTTTAGCATTTTTCATGCTTTATGTAGATAGGCTTCAACATTTTACATGTCATTTTGAAAAATGTAATTACAAGTAAAACAAATATGTTCTCCTACATTCATGGATAACATTTTTGAATAAGTCAACTAGTTGGTTAGGGTTTTTCCTAGATTATCTCTCCTCTCCCATCTATAAATAAGAGAGGATTTTATTGTAATTGTCACCTTTTGTCTTATGCAATGAAGTGCTACCCAATTGTGAAGCAAATATTGAAACTTTGAGTTCATTTTTGTGAATCTATTTTTGGTCAATAAAGAAGTGAAGTTGCACACCAAACTTTGTGTTGGGAACAATTATCTTGTGATTTGATTGAAATTGATAGTGATTAGTAATTGAGATTGAAAGAGCTTTTGAGTAAATTTGCATAAACTTTGAGTTACACCTATTGCTTGAAATTGTGATATTGTTGATACTATTGGTGAATTCTCTATAAGACTTTGTGCTTATATTTGTTCATGTTGTTCGTGGAATTTATCGTGGAGTATAAATAATACTTTGTGTTTCTTTTACAACGTCGATTACTATCTTGAAGGATTCATTATCATAAGCTACAAAATGACTTTGTGCCTTCATGAGGTTTTATTATTTGTTACTTATCATTATCATACTAGTATTCCTAGGCTTTGCTTTGACAAGATATGAATATTGGAATTACTGCTTATTTTAGTCTGAAGATGTATTGCATCAAGAAGTTAAAATTGTGGAACATTGTAAAACATATTCTCTGAAAAAAGAGAGAATCATGAATGTGACACACCCCCCTAACATTAGTGTAGTGTACATTATTGTAATATTTGATTAGTTTTCCTTAGTTTCAATAAGCATTAAGAAGGGCCCCTCCCCTTTTCGAGAGGAGAGATTCTATCTCACATAACTATGGTTGAAATCAAGGTTTTGTAATCTGTTAAAAGGGATTACATAATTTTCACCAAAAAAAATTTTGGCAACTCCATTGGGGATGAAAACACGCAATCAAAGCCTCATGCTTTTGATTGAAGTGAATAAGCACTCTAGTTTCTTATTGTGATCTTGTGTATTGTTATTATTAATATCTCTCTTGTTTCAAGTCTACATCTTGGCTGATAGAAGGTATACATGAGGTTTGAGGGTGAAAGGAATGGTGGATCCATTTTTTGAATTGTTGCAGCGACATAACATTCTTCCTTCTCCTCCACGAGCAAGGTCTCCATTGCAGTGAACTGCAAGTTATCCTCCATGAAGGCTAAGATATCCTCTTCCAAGTGAATTGTTTTTCTTTCACAGAGTTCCAACTCAAGTTCCTGTTGTACAAAATATCATGGTTTTACCACCGCTAGGACCTTGGAGAAATGATTTTGGTCCCCTCAGTTTGGTAGGCCCTCTTCACGAACTTCCACATGTCTCATGAAATAATATCCTGAAGTTTCATGGTGGCAGAAAACAACATCTTGATGAGTACATTGCTACCTTTTACATTGTTTGTGGTGTTCGTGGCATAGAACATGAAGATGTTGTTGTGAGATTGTTCGTTGAAACAAGGGGTAGGTGTAGAATGGTTCTATACTCTTCCTATTGCTGATGTCACTAACTGGAATACTCTTCACACCAAGTTTGAGGAAAGATTCAAACCTTTTGAAGATACACATGCTTTGTTGGAGCAAATTACAACCATGCAAAAATAATCCCATGAACCCATGTGAGAATTTGTGGCTAAGTTTAATAGGTTAGTAACAAGAATTCATACAGTGGTGAGACCAACAGATCATAATTTAAAGTGTTTCTTCATCAATACACAACTCCCCAAGGTAAGTTTTATTTTGCATAGAGCAGCACTTGAAAATGTTGAAGAAGCTCAACAATTAGCTACAAGTCTTGAGGATGATATGATTCTTGATGGAGAAATAAGAATGAGTTCACAAACAGAAAAGTGCAAGCATCGGGTTCTTCAACCTCCAATACTAATTCCAACTTTTCTGATTCTATGGTTCAAAGATTGGCAAATGAAGTCTTGGCTTTGAAGAATCAAGTTGCTAATAATAATTCCTATAAGGATATTCCTAGAAGGACATGCCCCAATTCTTTCAATAATTTTGGCAACGCCAACCGAAACCAAAATCGTCTTGCAGTACCTCAAGGAATACTTTCTTTAGAGGCTCCACCCACCAATGTAGCTGGTGGATATTATGAAGCAGAGCAAGGTGATTACACATAGTTGGGATACCCTATGGAAGAAAATGCTAATTTGTTCCATGAAGATGAAGCAAATCTACCTGGCGACTCCAACATTGGTTATTTGCATGTTGAGCATGAACCTGATGAGGATGACATACTGATAGATGCATATGTTGTCTTCACTTGGTCACATCAAAATCAGCTTGACCAAAATCAAGTTGACAATATGAAAGAAAAGGACAAGTTGCAAATCACAATTGCAAAGAGAGGTACTCCTTTGCCGCTGCAACCAAAGGACACAATAAATAAATCAGTAAGTGTCCCTCGTCCTCCTATTGTCTCTTCAAGTTCAAAATCCAATTATCAGATTCCTAAGACCAGTGCCCACTTTGTTAAACCTATCCCTAAAGTTACACCTACTTCCTTGATCAATTCCTTCCAAGCATTTGATATCATTGATCATGCGAAGAAAACAAAAATCCAAATGTCTGAAGTCGAGTACTTGAAAGTCAATCCTAAGCAATTTGACAGGCTTGTGAAGGATGGATGAAGGAACTAATCCATCTAAAGGAACCCCTTCAAATATTACTGCTACTCCAAAGCCTAAGCCTCCACAAAGTAACTTAGTCTCCACTCTCTCGCCAGTTCCAAAAAAAGATTGATCCTTTCTACATCTCATTGCTAGTCAATGACTTCAAGTTGAGAAATTGTGTTATTGATT
Source organism: Sequoiadendron giganteum (assembly GCA_007115665.2). Classification (NCBI taxonomy): domain Eukaryota; kingdom Viridiplantae; phylum Streptophyta; class Pinopsida; order Cupressales; family Cupressaceae; genus Sequoiadendron; species Sequoiadendron giganteum. The sequence goes on along the minus strand of CM021101.1, from coordinate 739,452,923 downwards.
TTGGTGCATCAAACAACGTCATTCCTGCTAAGGTAGCTACTACCTTGGGTCTAAATTTGACAAAAAAAAATGGCCATTGCTTCTCCATGGAGAATAAATTTGTGCCTCTAATCAGGCAAATCAAGGATGTGTAGTTTGCATTTGCTGCATTTCTAGAGAAGAAAATCAAGATGATAGTCTTGGTTACAGATGTTCCAACATCCTATGGTCTCTTACTTGGACGTAATTTTTGCAAGGATATGGCAGGAGAGCTCAAAATGGATATGTCAGAGGCAAGGATACCTGTCAAGGGTGTTATGAAGAAGTTGTTTCTAGAAAGGGAAGCAAGGTTTTTTGTAACAAGATTGGATGACCCAAAAGCTCATATTCTCTTTGAGTCTCCTAAGATGCGTTTTTACATTTTGCAAGTTGAGGAAATATCTGAGTTTTTAAATATAGATGTAAGCAAAGAGAAGAAAATTGATGGCTTGTCTTCTTTTGATAAGGAAATTCCTTCAAACAGAAAGTCTTTTTCAAATGGAGAATCTTCTTCTGATAAAGAAGCCATAGAATTTGAAGCTATCAATTTAATAGATCCAAACAATGTTTGGAATATTAATTTTGATGGTAGTTATTCTTCCATTGGATTAGGAGTAGGAATTGTTCTCATACCCCCTAAAGGAAAAATGTTCCCTTTTTCTTTCAAGTTGCAGTCTGAGAACAATATTGGCAAAGCAGAGTATGAAGCATTGTTGTTAAGAATGGAGGTTGCATGTAAGAAATGAATTAAAAACTTTCATACGGGCAAGGTGATGCCAAGTTAAATATTTTTTAGAAGAGATGGTATCAAACCAAAAATGAAAGGTTGCGGCATTATCAAAATCATGTTTGGGATCCTGGCATAAGAATTGTATGATGCATCATGGGATAAAAGAAGAGGACCTATCACTGATTCACCAGATTTCTAGTGAAAAAAGCTTCTTTTTCATTTTGAGTCTTTTTGTTTTGCGCCTGACTCTATGCCCAATAGATGGATAAATGCACTTGGAGTCTAGAGTTCTTCTCCTTTCACTCATTTCTAAGAATGACTAAAGGAAGATCCCCAGCTAGAGCTAGTTGTTATCCTCAAATTCTACACACTCAATTCGTGGAATAACCCCTACAAAACTTGTCTGTTTTGTATCCCATGTACTCTAAGCATGCAAAACGAGGTGAATTGCATTGGTTCTCATGTGTGGTTCCCCATCCTCAAAAATTCATTCTGAGCATTAACCTTTGTTAGTTCGTCGAAATTGGCATTTTAAACCAAGTTGTGAAAATTCAGTTTTGGGAGTTAGAAAATTTTCTACACATGTAGGAGCGTTGATTTTTAACGCTTTTGCATATTTCATCCCTTAGTCATTTTCTGGCACATGCAATGTTGGGGTTTTTTAGCACCTTTGCATATTTTTCACATGTAATGTCGCTGAATTTTTTCGCTCTTACACATGTAATGTCGAGGTTTTTTAGCACTTTTGCATCTCAAACCACAAGTCAATATGTAGAAGCGTTGCTTTTTATCACTTTTACATGTGATATGTTGAAGCGCTATTTTTTAGCGCTTTTACACAAAATACAATTTCCTTCCAAAACATGTTAGAGTGCTATTTTTCAACGCTTGTGCATCAAAAGTAGAACTTCCAAAATGTAAAAGCACTGATTTTTAGTGCTTGTGCATTGTATTTTCCAAGTGTTCCAAGACATGTCAAAGCATTGTTTTTCAGCGCTATTACATGAAAGACAAAATTTCTAAGATGTTAGGGCATTGATTTTTAGCACCCTTGCACAAATTTCTAAAAAATTTACTAACACCCAAAAACTTCTAAAAATGTGTTTCGAGCTTTGTTTCACCCACTTCGCTCAATTTTTCTCGCACCATTGATCACATCCACTTGCTAATTTTCTCACTTCCACTCCGTTCTCCTCCATCATTGCATTCAAGCTTCCCAAACCCATGAAATTACTTAGATTTACATCCAATATGCAATGTCCTGAAAATTTGAGTAATTACATCTAAGGTGAAATACCCCATGCTAAAACCTCAGTTTTTCCTACCTTTGCATCAAAATTGTTAAAGTCTAGTGCCTACTCTTGCATACATTTTGATATCTTGTGCCCATATTTCAGAGTAGTTTTGATCAAGTTCTTGCCTATAACCAAGCAAGAAGGCTTTGAAGTACAAGCAAAAATTTCTTCCCATGTTTTTATTTTTCAAAGAAGTGTTCATCAATAGTTCAAGAAGAATTTGAAGACAAAGCTTTCTCAATAGCTTCAATGAACAAAATGATGGATTTCTAGCTTATTCTAGATTTGAAGGCACCAAAAAGCCTTCAATCTCACCAGAGGAGTCAATCTTAAAAATCCTCGTCATCTCCAAAGTACACTCCAATGCCAAATAGTGATGAAGTGCACGTCATCATGAAGTTTTCATGGAGAAAGATGTTGAAGAAGGCCAAATTTTTCCTTAGATTAGATTTCTCAGTTTTAGCATTTTTCATGCTTTATGTAGATAGGCTTCAACATTTTACATGTCATTTTGAAAAATGTAATTACATGTAAAACAAATATGTTCTCCTACATTCATGGACAACACTTTTAAATAAGTCAACTAGTTGGTTAGGGTTTTTCCTAGATTAGCTCTCCTCTCCCATCTATGAATAAGAGAGGATTATATTGTAATTGTTACCTTTTGTCTTATGCAACGAACTGCTGCCCAATTGTAAAGCAAATATTGAAACTTTGAGTTCATTTTTGTGAATCTATTTTTTATCAATAAAGAAGTGAAGTTGCACACCAAACTTTGTGTTGGGAACACTTATCTTGTGATTTGATTGAAATTGATAGTGATTAGTAATTGAGATTGAAATAACTTTTGAGTAAATCTGTGTAAACTTTGAGTTACACCTATTGCTTGAAATTGTGATATTGTTGATACTATTGGTGAATTCTCTATAAGATTTTGTGCTTATATTTGTTTATGCTATTCGTGGAATGTATCGTGGAGTATAAAGAAGACTTTGTGTTTCTTTTACAATGTTGGTTACTATCTTGAAGGATTCATTATCGAAAGCTACATAACGACTTTGTACCTTTGTGAGATTTTCTTATTTGTTACTTATCATTATCATATTGGTATTCCTAGGCTTTTCTTTGACAAGATAGGAATATTGGAATTACTACTTAATTTTAGCCTGAAGTTGTATTGCATCAAGAAGTTAAAATTGTGAAACATTGTAAAATATATTCTTTGAAAAAAAAAAATCATGAATGTGACACACCCCCATATCATTAGTGTAGTGTACATTATTGTAAATATTTGATTAGTTTTCCTTAGTTTCAATAAGTTGTAAGAAGGGCGCCTCCCCTTTCCGAGAGGAGAGATTATATCTCACATAATTGTTGTTGAAATCAAGGTTTTGTAATCGGTTAAAAGGGATTACATAATTTTCACCCAACAATACCTTATGAATGAAGATCTTGTATCAGTAGGGAGATATGGATCTTGCTGCCATTATCTACCCAAACAAATCCATATGCTTATACTTGACTTCTGAAATATACTTAGATATTTGGTTTATTGTTTCATGTGCTTCCAAATAGGTGCACCTGATCCTTGAAGGGGATTAACATAGATTTATTTAGCAATAAAAAGAGACTAATTCTATATGATTTTGCTTTATAATTCATCCCAATGTTGATAAAAATCTTAGCTTTGCAAAATACACAACACCATTAACTAATAAGTTCTTAAAAAAATATTAGGATGCACCCTTCCAAGGGACATACAACCTTCCCTGCTCTCCTACAAACACTCTAAGTCATGCCTGCAGTACCACGAGCATGGCTTGGAGTGTTTGCGAGAGAGCGGGAAAGGTTGGGAGGACAATAAAGAAGGGCTGAGGGATGTAAAAAATAGATTTGGATGTTATTAGTATGTTATTGATACTTTATGATTGAAGATCTTGTATCAACAGGGAGATATGGATCTTGTTGCCACTCATTTTCCCAAAGAAATCCATGTGCTAATATTTGACTTTTGAAATATACTTAGATGTTTGATTTCTTGTTTTATGTTCCTCCAAATAGGATCCTTGAAGGGGATTAACACAGATTTATTCAGCAGGAAAAAAGAGACTAATTCTATATGATTTTGCTTTATAATTCATCCCAATGCTAATAACAATCAATCTCAACTTTGCAAAATACACATCATTAACTAATAAGTTCTTAAAAGAATGTTAGGATGCTATATATTTTGGCTCTACACCCGCCCATTGCATTTTCTTGAAAGTTTCTAAATCCTTTTCAACAAATCCATTTTGTGCATATCCTTCAATCATGGCATTCCATAAGAACACATTTTGGTCAAACAACTCACTTTCCTTGTCAATGCTTCCACATTTCGCATACATGTCTACCAATTCAATTGCCTTGTTCAACCTTGATTTTCAATACTTTCATTTATATTGCAGTATGGTTATTTGAATGAGCTACACACTACAACTATAAAACTAGACACTTTTAATAATTTCTTTCTATGGATATCTCAATCTGTGCAATCCTTAGTTTAGGATATGATATTAAAATTTTTATGTTTGATCATGAATAAATGGTTTGGTTGTCTGCAATTTCTTCCTTTATTGTTTTTGCTATTCTAGAGGCATCCATCTAAATCCTTAATAAACATTGAAATATTGTGTTATCAATATGCATTTTCTGAATGTCTCTTCGGGCATAATGATTTCTATTGCAAAATGTACATTAATGGATAGCTTTGGGGCAAGTTAACAAGTTTTTGTTGTATATTTTGGTGGTTAAGGAAAAATTATTTAATTTTTTTATTGTCAAGCATTTTTGAAATTATATATATATTTTTACTTGTTTCATTAGACGCAGTGCTCACATTGTAATTGGGATTTGGCTAGTTATTTTCTATATTTCTTTTCACTATAGGTTGAAATCCCATGTCAAAGCTCAAAAGTGGTTGATTATGCATGAAGCTCCCAATATTCTTATATTGCTAGATAAGCTTGGCCAAAACCATAATGAAGTTCATTTGATAGATAATTAATAAGTGTTTTAGTCTTAAGTGCAACAAAACCTTCTATAGGCTTCAGTACATGATATCCTAGAAATGTAGTATGAAGTGATAAGGATAGGTACCAACAATATAAACAAGTTTGGGTCTTTAATGACAAGGTCATTGTTGACAAGCCCTCATCAAAGTCAATTTACAACTCACTAGTCAACTAGTACCATGATGACCACTACCAAAATATCAACTAATGGATGCATTATTCTCTTGTAGACATATTTCAACATTTTAACATGGAATCAACTATTGACTTAAAACTATAATTAGAAGTTTGATTTGTAATAATTTATGTATTTATAGGCTATGTGAATGTGTTTACTTGTTTTACATGTTTCTTTAATACTCATCTTAGACAATGTCCCCTCATTTGGTACCATGACTTAATGTATGCATGTCTACTTGTGCCCCTTAGATGAAAGTGTATTACTTGTAGGAATTATTTATATCCACTAGTAATATATGTTAGGTAATGTAAAGGTGAAATTGTAGATATTAAGTTAAGGTAGTTGAACACCCTAAGAACTCATTCATTTATGAAGGAGGGTCAAATATTCATTGTAGACAACAAAAAATGTGTGGTTTGACACACTAACTTAGGCAAGGTAAAAACCTTTTATGCCTCTCCTATAACTTGAGATAAAAAAACTAAGACAAAGAATTATTGCAATAGATTATAAATCAACAAAATGATATTTCTTCAACTAATTCAATATAGACTCTAGAATTTACATGTCAAAATTTCAGCAATAAAAAATACTTGCAATCTTACAAGAATTGAACGTTCAGAATAAGACACATTTATTCAATTTATAGTCTAAATTCTAACATGTAAACCTTAAATCTACTCCTAAATTTAACATATTTATGTAAACTACAAGGATAAAGAGAAATAGCTAAGAGTAGTGAAAAAGTATATTTCTAGTTATTTTTTAATTTCCAGCCCTTTGAAAAGTCTAAATTTAATAGAATTAATTAGATACTAAACCAAGAAAACACATAAAAAATAAAGAGCTCAAAGTTCACAAAAACGAGGATTACTAAATGGAGGACCAAGGAATTTAAACCAAGACAAAATAACTCAAACATGTAAAACATACCAAAAATTTAGTATTAAACCATGCTCTAAAGCATATTTAGTGAAACATAATGACCAATCTCAATAATCAATTGACAAAAGTTGTAAATGATTGAGCATAAAATGTCTTGATGGGATTTTTATATTCTCTAAGAAGAGATATAATCAATTCAACCATACACACAACACTAAGGGACCCAAATCATGATTAAAAAAGTGGAGTAAATTACGATTTCTTAAGTGGGAATTTAGGACATATTTTACAAGTAATGTAACAAATGATGACTTTTGTAGTAAATTCTCCAAGAATTTTAAAATAAAAGAACATGTTTAAGAACCAATAACCTCTATCTAAAACAAAAAAATACAAAAGAATGAATTCAATAAAAGATACAAAAGGATTAGTCAAGTAAGATAAAATTTGATAGCCACTTAGGTCAATGTGTGTGCATAAACATCCCAAGGAGGTATACTATTAGTATACAAGCAGTTATCGACAACTATTAGAGGATTCAACAATGAAACTCAAATTTGTAGATAGGAGCACTTTCTTTTGAGCATAATGAAGTGCAATGATGCTTCTTCTAACTTTTAACTGATATAATTCTATCTATTTTAATCATGTTCTCACCTATCTACTGACAAAAGGATAAGGTGGATAAAGACTTTGACTTGATTTGTATTTGTGAATGCTCCTCTCAAGTTCTTGGGAGTTATTTTAGCTATGTAGACAAGAATCTATCTAGGTATTTCAAAATAGTGGAATTAAAAGCAATGCCAAAAAAACACATAATCAACCTTTTTCAAACCTCAAAATGATATATATGCTATAAAAATGAGTCATGGTTAGCTATATTATATAAATATTGATGTTGATTCACCCATATATTCAGAGGATAAACTTCAACCCTTTTAATCTTATATAGAAAGGAGACATATTGTATAGGAAGTAAGGCTAACCCCATATCCCAAAAACAATCTTCCAATATCCAGTGGTAATGCAACCTGCACAAGATAAAAATATTATTTTTACAAACATTTATGAGTATCAAAGACAATCCAAATTTATCTTATGATCTACTCTTTCAAGATGTCCATATTCTACCTATAAACACTACTGAAGACAAATAAAAATATTTTTAGCACAAGAAACAATCCTCACCCATCTAAACAAACACCCATAAGACAGACCCAAAAATATGAGTTTATCACAATCAATTTATTTCATTCTGCCTCAAACCCCAAATGGAAAATTCAAAACTCAAAGAACCATTTTACCTCTTCCACGAGAGAAGTTGATCAATGAGCACCAAAACCTTATCATATTCATCGACCTCCTTAAGCTTTATTTCCCTAGTGCAAATGATCAAATTCGTAACCAGACCAACCACCAACCCCACAAACCTTTAATTTGTAGCCTCTGCCAGCTCGCCATACAAATTGACCCCTTCATTTTTATTTTCTTTCTCCTTCATTTTCCTCATAGATGCCTCACCATGCAATACCTCTGAACTTCTATTTCATGGGGATTTCCTAAAATACATGGTTGTAGGGCATTGAAACAATCTAGAGCTAATGTTGGAGCCTTCTGCTTTGGAAATAATGGCATATGCTTCCATTGAAAATTTTGGTGATGTGCGAACGACTTCTAGGCTATAGCTGCAGTTTTCCTTCAGTGTTTGGATCTGGTTTTGTGTGGTGTTGGTCTCTGCTCCTTGAGTGGCGAGGAGAAACCCTTCCCTATGAAGGATAAAGGAGGGAAATGTTTTACGTGGTATTACTTTTAATTTTAATGAAATTTTTAAATGGTGGGGAAGAGGGAAATTACCAATTATTGTGACTAATTATTTAGTCATTTTTGTTTGTGTGACAAATTATTTAGTTGTGTTTTCTACCCGACGATCAAATTAGTCATTTATAATTGTGTTGCAAAAAATTAGTAGAATTTAGTCATTTTTAGTTGTTGTGACTAAATTTTTTAGTCACCTAGTCATTTATTTTCCAATTCTACTAGTGATTGGTGATTTTTCCCAATGAGGATTCTTGTGTTATGGCATTGGTGAGTTTTCCCAATGAGGTTTATGTGATCTGACATTTGTGAGTTTTCCCAATGTCGATTTGTACTGTGACATTGGTGAGTTTTCTCGATGATGGTTTTATGATATGTCATTTTTGTTTGTATCCACTTGTATTTGATCCTACATGTGATTGATCCCTCTAGTGATATTGGTTGAGTTTTTTGTATGTGATGTGTATGTTGAGTGTATACTTTGTGTATGGCATGTGTGTAAGTCATATCTCAATGTGTTTGGCATGAGTGTTGTGCTTGTGGCCCATGTGACTATCTTCTAACACGATGGGAGTGATTCTTTTGATTCCACAAGGTTGGGTGACGTGGAAACCACCATTCCGGATCAAAGCATCATAGTGGTGTCGGCGATGACTTCAATGTGGCAAAGGTTCTTATGCTTATTTCATGTTTTCTTCCATTTAATTCATGGATGTAATTGATATTGAATGACAATTGAGTCCTCTTGTAATTATAATATATTACTGGACCTCCCTCTTGAAATGGATTATATATGCCATTTAATTGGTCATTTATTGTATCTTGTTATGTGCCTCAGAGTTGGAGTTGAGTATGCATGCAATCTTGTATACATTCAATGTTTCATGTTTAAGATAAAATAAACTTAAGAATATTTATTTTGGGTTTAAAACAAACTTAGAAGCCTTTTTTCCCCATTGGGGCAGTTTGGTACTGTATCTAGGTAGTCATCTATCACCTAGAATATACTCAACTTGCCTAAAATTTGTCTAAGTTTGTTTGGGTGATCTTTTTACTAGTGGGGTGACTTGTTCAGTAGTGGGGCGACCTAGTTTGTATGTTTGCAAGTCCAAAATTTGGACATCTCTATTTGGGTGGCCTCGTTCCCCATAAAAAATAGAATGTTTGTAATGTTCCTTACCCGACTTTGCCCTAGAATTCGCTCGTTGATCAGGTTTACAGTGTCTTACTTTTCAAATGAATGTTCTCTTTGACTAAGTAATCTTGGATTGGAGTCTGCATTTAATATTTCCACATATACATATATTTGTTAGCATTAATATCTAGATATCCAAATATAAATATAATCACAAATCAATAATAAAGACATATGAGGAGTGGCATGGGTAGACTCGCCCAAAGCTATCCATCTAAGCCCAAGAGCACAAGCGTCCTATTAGGACAACCCACCCCTTGGCCCCAAGCGGCATGAACATCTCGGAGTGGCGTACTTAGAGGAAACACTTGTACTTGCTTTATCTACCTGTGCCATCACCTCGAAAGACACTCAACCTACTGGGGGAAGCCAACGGAGCTTATAAGTGGTTCCAGGCCTACCACCCCTCCATGGCCGCAACAAATTGTTAAGTGGGGTTTTTAGGCACCACTTTTCTCAGGCCCTTCCACCCTAGTAGGCTTACAAACACAGAGAAGACAATCTTTTAGCAATCAAATACATTTGCATTTACTACTAATTCTTTAAGTTAATATTAGACTCATTATCATCATGATAATACTAAAGAAAGCATTACACCAATAATCAAATTAGAAATATCTATTTCTTATATTCAAAATATGCTAAATATTATTGCTAAGTGAATACATCACCTGAGTTGATATATCTTTCCATGTTTCCTTACTCGACTCCTTCAACCTTATACTGAATTGATCATAGGATGAGAACAATTCATAAATATACATAATCTACTTATGTTTATATTAAAGAGTCATCATTACTTATAAATATCATTATTGCATAATTGTGTATGTATATATATGTATATATATATATATATATATACTTCATATACATATATCTATAATTATTCTTTTACTTATATCCATTAGCATATATATATGTTTATATAATCATTATTTCCTTATTCATATATATTATTTATTCATTGCATATTATTCATTATAAAATTTATCTATATCTATGCATATATACTTGTATGTCTATAATATATATATTAAATGGCTCTATATTCCAATGCATAACAATCATTGTTGCTGCTGTTTTGTTTCTCCATCTTTTTCCCTCTTCCTTATTTTTCTTCCTTCTATTTATACCATTCAAGGTAGGTGACTCATGGGGGGAATGTATTGTTTGGTGAAAGAGGTGACTTTTCATAAAATATATCCCTTTGTTAGATTTAATTGCTGCCTTTAAAGGTTTATTATCACAATAATATCTATTTTTGAAAATAATAAATTATTACTGATAATTATGATATTTCAAATTATATACTAATTTTATTATTTTATTTTGATGTTTTATTGAACATATTTTAACATTAAAGTATAACAATAAAACCAATTTGTTAATATCTTATTATTATTTTATTCTAATGTATTACAATCTTTGATGTGTAATGATTATAATATTTATTTATTTATTATTATTTTTGATATTAAGTTATTTAATACTAGAATGTAATAACAATAATTTGCCTATATATTATTATATTTGTTATTTCATATTTATATATTGATATGGTACACATTTATTTTATATTTAATATTAATATTGTTATTTATTTTATTTATTAATTTATTTGTATTTTAACATTTGATCTTTATGGTATTGCTATTTCGCGGACATGACAATGTTAATGCTTCCTACCTCAGTTAGCCAGTGGTTTTCTAGCCTAAATCCATAGTTGGATAATTTTTGTACCTTTTATCTTTCCTATGACAATCATTTTTGTCGTCTAAATCTTTGAAACCCAGTCTAAAAGTCTTTCTCTTGGAGAAAGAACATTCCTCTATGTTTCGAGAGTGTTATTGTTGTTTTGAGCTAATATTTTGTGGTTTCTATGGAAAGGAATTTCAAGGGATGTTTAGAGCATGTTACTATGTGTTGTCATTGAGAAATTATGGCATCTCTTGCTTCGTTTTGTGTGCCTTCTTTTGAAGTTGCTTGATTGTCAAACCTAGGGCTAGGGAGATTGTTCACCCAATCTTGTGAAGATTTGGGAAGGTTGAAAGCCTTTGTGGTTGACCTTGTTTATATCTTCAACATTCCTCATAGGTCAAGGGGTGTTGTGCAGTAGTAGTCTTCCTCTTGTACAATATCACATTGTGATGAGAAAGCTTGGGAAGTGTGTAGTTGTCTGGGAATGATCCATCATCATTCCAATTACTAGAGATTTTGTACCTCCTAGTTAAGCAACCTCTTGTGAGGTTTCTCCATTGTGTTTAGAGTTGTAAAGCGTGTTTGGGTGTGGATTGGAGGTTGATGATTCCCTCATCCTATCCCGGTGTGGTGTTGTGAGAGAATGTGATCGCGGGTTTGTAACCAGTTGTTGTTGGTGTCATCCCCTCTCTCGTATGTTCGTTGTGGTGGATTTATCCCACAAGCATTAGGTTGTCGTTGTTGCCACCTTGCTTAAGCAATGGTGAGGTTGTCTTGTTGTCTTTTTTGTTGTATCATTGTGTTCACAGAACACTTGTGTGCATGTTGTTGTGCAAGTGTGACATGTTGCATTATTGGCCTTGTTGTTGTTGTTTAAAAAAACCTTTGTTCCATCAGAATTTGTTTTGAGCGTGTTGGCTTGGGGCATTACATCCTTCACCTTAGTTCACCATTATTAAATTGGTCCATTCAAGGGTTTGACTAAAGAGAACATGACCCTCATGATTTACAAGATTCCCTAATGATGTTTCTAAACATTGTTTATTTCCTATTAGAGTCAAAGCACATAGATAGAGGTTAACAAATTTCAAGTAGTATAATTTAACCACATTAGACCCATGAGTTACAAGTTTAATTTTGTATAGTTTCAAGTATGCACTTGTGGAAGTGAAGTAGAGAGTTCCATAGTCAAATGTTCAAGTCAACAACAATCCTATCTTGTAGGCCCTTATTTTCAGATATCTTGATGAGTGAATTTCTAACATTTGCATAGTGCAATCTTTATTGAATTTAGATCTAAATACCTCACATTTAATAATGTACTTTTATGTTAATTATATCATTTATTTTAATTATATGATATCAATTCCAACTTATTTATTTAGTTTAGATTATTTGAATGTATTTATTTATTTAGCCTAGAAATTTATGTAAGTAGTGGTTTATTTTTCATTACATCCATAAATTACATTTTTCGAGTCTAATTTATAGGAATGTGAGAAGATGATGAGGTTGAACATAGAAAAATAATTGTGAGAGGGAGGAGAATAAAGATGTATTCCATTTGGTGTTTGATAAAAGTTTGACATTTGTTATATTGAATTAGGTTTTTGACTTTTTCTTTGACTTTCTATCCTCAAGTTTTATTGCAAGTGGATGTCATTGCATTTGGTACCATCCTCTTAAACATGGTCCCATCCTTTGGCTTTGAAAGCATCATGTTCGGTTGCAATCCTATTTGATATAAATTTGCAACCTATATCTATAACAAAGATGTTCTATTTGGGATTTAGTGATGTCATGAAGACCTTTGGGGACTTGATTTACTAAGGCGTCAAAGTGTCTTAACTTATGCCTTGTGTCTTGATCAAGCCCCATAAATGGATTTAAAAAGTTGGAGGTTGGACCTTGGAACAATTAGATTTTGAACAAGATTGGATTGGCCTTAAAAAATAAAAATGATTTGGTGATCAAAGTAGTAATTGTTTGAATATTTGTGGAGATAGCTAAAAAGGTATAGTAATGGAGATTTGTCTTCCTTAAGATTGTGGCTACTATTGTGCTTTATATAGTTTTTGTTATGATTGTGTGTAAGTTTTGCTGCTTCTTCTTGCATTACTTTTAAATAATTTTTTTATTTATATTAACAAACGATCTAGATGTATAAAAGGGAATGACAATGATAAACATGAATTTGAAAATAGGAAAATAATGATGAACATGAATTTGAAAATATAAAATCAATGATGAACATGAATTTGAAAATAGAAAAACAATGATGAACATGAATTTAAAATTAGAAAAAATCATAATTCAACTATTGTGAATAAAATTGTACCATCCATTCAACTCAAGTGGTTCTGATGAAATGGATTATGAGAGATGTTAACAAAGATTTGATTATAAAATTGTAATGAAGATGTGCCCAAAAAAAATCAGTTAGTCAAATTATGACTAAATGGTTTCCCGTAAAGGAGGACTAAAATAAATATAAATGAGCATGCACCTTTCGTCTCTACAAACGCGTTGACGTCACATAGGAAATCATGTGAAAATAGTTGCCTCCATGAAATTTTGTTTTTGTCTGTAGTCTCCTGTTACTTAAGAAGGGAATATGTCGAAAACCCCATTATAGCCATCACAAAGGTAAAGAGTTATAAGATAATTAAGGCGGTATTAATTCCCTAATCAGATATAACGTGCAAGCATAATATTATGATTTTACTTATTCTTATAAATTATCTTATTTAATTAAGACATACAATCTTTTTGAATCATTGCAAACCCTTAAGGTCAGTTAGGGTTTGAGAGACAAATCTGGGTTCCCTTTTTGGCTATGCTCTTTTAATATCAGATTTTATTTGGATTTAAGGTTTTCCAATCCATTTGTTCAATTCTACTATTGAATATACTACAAACAACTTTGTACCAAAGATAGTTTTGAGAGAAAGAATGCAGATTAATCCAAAGGGTTCTAAATAATGTCAACATGTCATATTCATTCGAGAGTGAACCAGGTTAAAATAGCCCCAAAGTAATTATAACAGAGATGCAGATAGGTTAACTATCATGTTTCAGTGATTCCTATTTTACAAAATAAAGAGAAGGTATATACAGTTACGTCTCTTCAATGATAGCGACTCATCATTAATCACCTCCATATTTACACTCCATTTAGACAATATTAATAAATTTTTAGAACATGGCCCAAGCTTATACCTCATGATGCTAAAGACACATTAGTTCTCTACAATACATTGTTCGACTTAGGACAAATATTCCTCTTTATGTCTCTTATGTTTTTCTAGTAATTCCCATCTCCATATATTGTTCCATTTGGAAACTGGCCATTGCATTCTAATGCAGCAGAATTTCTGGCAATGGTATGCAAACAATTTCATCTTTACAAAACAAAGTTATGACACCGAATAAGCCATTTAAGTAAGCCATCTCAACATAGCAAGGCACAATAGAAACATGGAAAATTTTGTAGCCAAGAATAACCAAATTAAATGAAGTGTGAATTAGAAAAACAATTTACTAGTCATCTCAGGGATTAGACTTCTGAACTAAAGAAAACAAGGAGCTACTGTTTTATGGTGCATTAGTACACAGTCCACACAATATTCCTACAAGATTCCACTTACAATGCTAATGGCACCAAGAGGTAATGCATTGTATCAAATCCTGGTATGCTTGCAAGGGCAAAATATTACCCAACTCAGGTATTGGGAGGACCAATTAGAGAGAATCTTTCTGAAAACGCAGTTTTTATTACTTACAATACTATTTTTCACACAACACTAAACAAACTGCTAAATCTACAAGTAATTTCAGATAGTTTACATTTCAATTACAGTAGCTATTCAGATGCAGTCTAAAAATGGTGTTTACCAGACATCCCGCACTTTGAGAAGCAGAGCTCCTGTTCGCATTTGGAAATTGCAGTGGATTTTGCAGCTTGCAATGTGGTTGCACCAAATATCATTGTTATCTTATATGCTTCCATCAGCTTATTTCTTTCATGTATCCCTTAGGTTGTTTAGAATGAACCGCCTATAAACACCAAGACTAATTTCCGAATAAAAGTGCACTCATTTCCCTATCTCATAATTTATGCATCATTTCTACTTCGCATTTTTTTATTACCTCAAAGTAACAAGTAACTCTACAATAACTGTCTTCCATATACACCTACACCTACATGTTTCTATCCAAAAGAAGCCCTTCAGGAAGTGCTCTAATGGTGTACAATACATAACTATTAACAATCTTATTCCTTCTTAAGGAAAGTACTACTTCTCTGAACAACCAAATTCATCTGGTTTTGTATTCTCCATCAGCTCCATCTAATATGCAGAAAACGCTGTGCAAGAAAAAAAAACTGTAAGCAAAATATAATATGATACATGAAGAGAATCAATTAATAGTGCTGTGCCAATATGGATGTGTTATAACAAAGCGTAATTCATAATTCCAGTCCTTATCATCAGACCATGTGGCATGAAAAAACAATACATTAAGGACTTGGAAGTATGTAAACAAATATATTTTGGGCAAAACAACTAAATGCAGTAAGAACTAATCATTGGAGAAAAGACCACTCATAGCAATAATAGCAAATGTCATGATACCAATCACCTTCCTATAAATCTCAAGAGCAAAGAAGTAATGGAATAGTACACACTTTCTATAAAGAGAGAAAATAATGGTGTTCAAACTCTAAAATCTGAAACAACATATGTATTGCCAAAAGCATGTGATTTCATGAAGTTAAAAGTTAAACAGATTATTCTATTACTGCTACTGGCTTTCAAGCATAGATTCCAGAAAAATATTGCAGATGGCATCACATTGAACATTAAATCAGCATCTTCAATATGTACCCCAGGAAGAGTTGATGCACCAAGAATTATAGTACAGGTAAGAAACATTGTGGCAAATATTGAGAATAATTAATAAAGTATTTATTGAAATTAACACTTTTGTAGAACATAACCTTAAAGAGGGCAGATACTAGCAACTGCCAAAGGCAAAAATCTAAAGTGTGTGATGTAATTAGGGGGCACAAAAGATTGTTTATAATTGTAAACTATGAGTTTGTGTAATGGAATAGCTTATTACTGTTAACTTTGTCTAATCGAAAATATATTTTGAATCATGAACATTTTTATTTTAAGCTCAGAAGTAAAAGGCCTGAAGTGGATTTTCTCTACACTACAAATTCCCCTGTTGTTACATTTTCAATAGGCAATGCCACCGGTAATTATGGAGAAAAGGGTGCTGCCTGCAATGAAAATGCTCTTCATAGAAGCATGAGGATGAGTTGTCAGCAGTGAATTACTACTTACTAAAACACTGGTATGTGAGACCAAGACACATGGGTGCTGTTTATCACAAACTGGAAAGATGTTAAGTCTAATGATGGAAGAAGGCACTGAACAAGTCCTCATCCAGTTTTCCAATATACATACAGATTCATCCGTGCATTGACAGATATAACATGCTCTTCAATCCGAGTTCCTTTCTCTTTGGAACCTCGGGCAGCATATACAGGTTTTGAAAAATCTAAACTTGAAATGAGCAAGGGAAAAAATAAATAAAACCACATAAATTCAAGAACGACTAGTGATAATGTTCTACCACAGGGCAGACAATCAAAGCCCCTCTCAAAGGCTCTAACCCAGATAATTCAGACATAACTTCTATTTATTAACAAATTATTATGATCAACCCTCAAATTATAGGCTAAAAGTGTCTATTTTTATATAGCAAAAAGTAAGAGATAAAAATCAGAAAATTTGCATTTTTTTACTACTTCAACAAACTGGCCTTTGTAATTTAAACTCTTCTTGTCCATGTCTAACCTGCAACTATCCCACATCTGTTTATGCAAGCTGCATACCAAAAGCAGCTATTCAGGTTCATCTTGGGATCAATTTTTCATATCTGGATTCAACCAAGAAACATATCGTGGGCAAGCTGTTAGCAGTACCTCAAACTTATAAGAAGATCAGTGCAATTACGATATATGAGGCCAACTTGGATTGAGCTACAGAAAACCTGATGCTAATAATAAAATGAAGAGATTTTTCAAAATAAGGAAGAGAGAAGTAGTTTTGGATCCAGTCAAAATGCATGAGAGGCAGATTAATAGCACCCAGTGGAAGGAAGGTCAATTAGGATGGTAACCGGAAGGAGAAAAGGGGAAAGGAACAAGACTAAGTGCTTGTGAAAAGAGGAAGGATGTCTCTGTTCCAGTCTTTGAGATGAGAGAGGAAGATCTCCTTTCCTTGTTTGTTGCAAAAAAAGGTTACCTTGAAGTTCGGCCACTTCAAATTGTGAATATCAAAGGAACTCTGAATAAGAATGAACATGCCAAAATTGAGGGCCAAGAGAGTGGTGGAATCTAGTAGCATTGCTACCCTACAGCTGGATCTATCCTTTATGACAACCAATCTTTCATGTGCATTTCTTACAGAAATCAAGTACTTGCTAGAGGTCAGTGCGCCAAGGAGGAAATAATGAATCAAAATAAATAAAGATGACACAAGAGGCCATGGAATGGGATTTGTTTAACTTCCTGTCTGGATGGTTTGGCTTTTTTCTGGTTCCAGTCTTAATGTTCTTAAGAATCTGTGTTAGCCTTGTTGGACAATTTTGTAATATTCAAAGGTGAACCATTAGACAAGTCCCTGGTTAAGGTTATAATTAAATATAGCATAAAAAAATAATAGCAGCCTTAATAGTCACAGACCTATAATAAAATCTATCAATTTTGTACTTGTGTGTACATACATATTTATCTATCTATATGTGTTTGAATATAAAGACACACAACCATACAATATTAGTAAAATAACTGTCATAAGGAATGAGTTACTAGTTTGAAAACAACCATAACATATTTCAAACTAGCAACTCATTCCTTATGATAGAGTTATTTTACTTATGTTGTATGGGTGTGTGTATATACAAACACACACGCACATGCATATTGGTAAATTATAGGTAAGCTAGCCGTTAGGTTACTGTCAGACAATTTTATATCCAGTAAACTTTTGAAGCTACAAACTGAAAAGTGAAAAATTTATGGTTTGTAATGAACCTTATTTACATGCACTGCAGCACATTTCATGCATTGCTTATCAAAATTATTTTCACTATCATAGTTGACATATTAGTAATCAGAGCTTGAGCTAACTTGAACTAAATTGTTTGTTTCTCAAAGGAGTTAGAAGAAACTGAAGTTGGGAATATTATAGAAGTAATAGGCCAAATGAAATACAAATGAATATCTTAATCTAAGGATGAATGCATATAGAAGACATTTGACTGATACTCTGAGAAAAGGCCAAGTAAAAATTGAAAAACACTGAATATTCACTTTCCTGTCTGACTGATGAAGCACATACAAGAAAATAGTTCAGATACCTAGATATTCTAAAAACTATATATGACGATGTGTTGGTTTCTGTTAAGTCAGTAAAATTATCTCTTTTGATTTTATAACAAAAGATCCAGTAGAGCTCATAAAACATTGAGCTACTTTCAAGAGCAGGCGAATTAACTTCCCTAGTCTTTGGCAGTGATCACGAAACCACATTAGATACAAAATATTTTTATCTAAATTCTGACCATCATCCATTCTATAAGAATATCATTTCCCAAACCTTGGATTTGTATGGAAATCAACAAAAAATGAATACTCACAGGAAATCAGCATGTAGCTTCTAGCTGTGGATCACTGCTTGGAAGTGAGATTGACAACTGCTATTTATTTTCTTTGGAGATGTGATTTGGGCTTGGGGATCTTCTTTTCCCATTAACAGTACCGTTTGGTGTCATAAGTGGTAGACAGCACTTCATCATCTGCTTCTCATCCAGATCATGTTCATTAGCTCCCTCACTATTTACTACATCTTTTACAGTATCAGGGTATCCTCCTGAACCCTTTGAACCTTCATATATTACAACAGTTGCTACAATGCCATCATCCTCTTTTGTAGCACCCCAATTCAGTTGTGGCTCCTTAGATCTAACAAGATCCATGCCCGAAATATTATCTTCACTTGATAATGTTTCCATAAATAACTCTTTCAATTTTTTTTTCTTCTCAACAGGCATCTTCCTATCTTTGCTCTCATCCAGAATCATTCCATCTTTGTTTTCAACAGGGACCATTCTATCTTCTTTCTCAAGAGAGACCATTCTATAGTCATTCTCAACAGGGACCATTTTATCTTTATTCTCAAGAGAGACCATTCTATGGTCATTCTCAACAGGTACCATTCTATTTTCATTCTCAACAGGGACCATTTTATCTTCATTCTCAAGAGAGACCATTCTATCGTCATTCTCAACAGGGACTATTCTATCTATGTTGTCAACTGGCATCATTCTATCCTTGAGAGATGCAATACTGGGACGAGGTGTCCCTTGGACACTATTTGGAAGGCTCATGGTGTTGCCTGCTGAAGGCAAAAAGTCTGCATATGACAAAATAAAGAATCAAATAAACACTGAATTATTAATATGCCATCATTTTCACCTGGTAGATTCAAGAGACAGAAATTGATGACATAAATGTCACAAAACTATTTTTGCAATGTCTTAATGAAATTTAAATATCACTCAATAAGGACCATGTTCATAAAATATTCAAGTAAATCAATTTACCACATTAAACAAAGGCCATAGTAATAAACCCCATCTTACCTCCATTAATGCTAAAAAAGTCTTCACAGTCAGATTCCCAGACTGCTATAGAATCAAAATATGCTTCATCCTTGCTTCCTGTTGTTCATGAAAAACAATATTGCAGAATCAGTGGTATTGTTTAAATATGTCAATCAATTTCCCTGTTTGTAGATTATCCAAATGCAAAGTGCAGGAAGTAGAGAGAAAATGCTATAGAATGATTTGAACTAGCTTCAAAAATACATTTCACCCTAATTTTTGTTTACTACATGAATTTAATCCTTAAATAATGAAGATAAAATTTAAAATCCATGATATATATGAGAGAGATTAAATTTAAAAGAAAGCCATGACTATAAATATTCACTAAAAAAAGTCACCCGTTAACTGTAGTGCTGATCACCACCACATCAAGCTAAAGGAGTATGTTAAACTATTCACAATTTCTTCAAAAACTATTAGAAATCCCACTTGTGGGATCTTAGGAGTGTGCTTTGTACCTCTCAACTAAAATTTTATGGAACCTTGATCCTCTAGCAGGACATGGGATTTATTTATTTATTTATTCTCAATCTATACAGATTAAATAATTTTCTTTTTATCAGATGTATTATCTACAAATGGAACAGGACAAAGGTCATGTACGCTAATGGCAATTATGAATTGTAAATTATAATTATCAAAGAAGCCAAGATCCAAGTCCTAGCTCTTTATTTCCAAATTTTCACGGTCAACCATTTGGGTATAAGGCACATTAGAGACTCACCATGAAATTATCTCATGCTACCACTGGACACAAGCCAAAAGACTTTAAAAAACAAAGAAATCAGTGCCAGGATGACTTACATTAAGATTGAGATCCCACAGCTTTACATGAACAATCTACTTATGGAAATGACCTAATCTACAGCTAGAAGGGTTAAAATTAAAAATTCATGCATGCAGGTAATTTTGAAGCAAAACTCTAGAAGTAGTTGGGGGAAATATTTAAAGACAAATGGTGAAGGTAATGTTGTGGAATGATAGCAACTTTGGAATCATAATAACAAACTATCAACATATGAAAATATTTTCAAATGTGTTCATGCAGTTTCACCATGCTGCTTGTTGGGAGGACTTCTAAATTTTCTCAATCCTTGCTGCTGGAAATTAAGTAGTTTGTCAGGCAGTATTATATAATAATCATTTTGGGAGGTCACAGGCTTCCTCCCTGCAGATATGAAAGACACTCAACCTTAAGGAAGAAAGTAGAACGAATAAATCAGTCGTTTGTCACAAGTAAAGAAATGGCCTCTAAATCTTAGTCATCAATCATAATCAGTTTGGAGAGATGACAGATTGTCTTACTCCCTAGGAAAGCTATGATGAGCATCTGGGAAGGAACTCTCCTTTGTGTCTTAGAGAAATAATGTACATCTTCCTTGGAGCTGGTTATGCAACACATATGGAATCATATCATTTGTGCATTAACAAGATAAGAACCCCCTTACCCACCTTCAAAAAGCCTGATGAGACCCTTAACTAACTAACTGTTATCTAATGTGCATATACATTGAGTGAGAACAACGAAAATATTTTTGAAAGGAGCATTGCATAGATCAGGGCATGATCTAAATTGGAAAATAAAAGAAAAACATATCAATTTCCTAAGTTCATGACATGAGTGGTTTCTTGAGGAAACAAAACTTCCGAGTTGGATTGTATTTTTTCTTGAAATTTTGCCCTGGCTAAAAAGTAGGGATTTTTGATAAGCAGAGACTAAGAAGGCAAGAAACTGGGGCACATCTCTTGTTTGAAAAAGAATGACTAAAACTGCCAAAGTGGATGTAGGCGTAACCAACAAAAAGTACTAAGAAAACAATTTTCAGATTGGATAGAATTATGATCCCACAAGAACGAGTAAGAACAGGATAGACAGTAGATTTTTGCACTCACTTCCTTGCTAGTTTATGTACTTTCCTGCTACAATCTCAATCCTATCTGATTGCAACTATAGTCAAGGAAGGAATCAGATGATAAAAAAGTAGAGGAAGAAAACAATTGTAATGTACAAGAAGCACGTATAGAGGATAATTCAATAAATAATAAAACAAAGACATGAAGTTCAAATGTGTGTGCACCACAATTGCAAGTGACCACAATTTCCTATAGTTTGGTGTTTAAAATTCCATGACATTTATGGGAGACTAATAATTAATAAGGTAAAAAAATTATGTGTGAATGGGATTGAATATGAAATACTGAGAAACTGTGAAAAGCAGAAAAAAGATCTAAGACGAGAAGTTTTCTATGGAAATGAATAGTACAACTACAAATCACAAAACTCAAGATGTTAAGAGAAAATGAATATTGGGAGTGAAGTGTTTATGCACGTTGTGGATGTATTACATTTCTGTTATCATTCTATTACTTTCAATGTTCAGATTTAGTGTATCTTGGCTAAAGATACTTTATAACAAGAAATACAATTTTTTAGTGATCAGTAATTTTTATTGCATTTGGATGATATAATTGAACATAGAAGTCAAACTACATTTTTGAAGCCAATCTAAGTCTAAACATAAGTTCATATAAAAAATCGATGCATGGAAAGCCTGTAAGAGTATACTAAAGGGTACTGCTAGCAACAATTAATATTACAGACTACCATGACATATTTTTCTGCCGTGGAATAAGGAGTACCCAACTGAAACTCAGAAAGCTGTAAAAATCAGTCTGATGTGTCCATAATGAATTGTCGCATAACATCTTTAGACATCAATGGAACTATAAATAGAAGGCAAATCCTTCTTGATGATCAAGTCAATAAGTTATTGTTTTATTTATAACTTATAAGCATAATGAGAAATTCTACGTTACTCCTTTCCATTTTCTACTATAGCCATCAGGAGTAATAGAAGTCAAACTTTGATTTTGGAAGGCCCATGTGCCTTGTCAGGAGCAAACAGAAGGAAAAGCAAGTGTAAGTTCCCTAAGACTAATCTATCTATTTTTAACTTTGAAGCCTTTCAGATTCTGATTTTTCATCCTCATATGGTACTATTTTCAGTCGTGTGGCATATCCTATTATTTATCATTACATCAACATTTTGGATCGCATTCTATGATTCATCATCAGGATAAAAGAATGATAATAAGAGCTAAGAGATGCTAGAGACAACATGAAAATCAAGGAGAATGATGGGAGTTGGAAGAGCCAAGAGATGCCATGGATGACATGGAAACCAAGGGAGAAAGATGAGGGTGAAAATCCTATTATCATTTGCTTTCATCTTGATGATGGATTACAAAGTGTGATCCAAAACATTGATGTAAAAGAAACATACACAATTTCTTCCAGAAACTCTTACTATCATTCTAATAGACTGTGAAAACCTCATTGTTATTTTTTACTTTTGATTTTTTATATTCTATTTGTGTTTATATGTCGTTTACTTAAACAACCTTCAGTTCTACAAAATTGCATCTACAAGAAAGATAGGATGATTAGAAGTATTTCAAATATGCAGCAAATATTGGAATCCAACCAGTGTCATGATTTGCTCCTAAGAAAAGGTTTAAACTTTAAAACCCTAATTGTAAATGAGCACCATACATCCACCAACAAAGTACAATGATGCCCAGATAAAATAATGCATATTCAGATAATAATTTGTATGGATATGAATCTGGATTAAGTTTGACAGTTTCTAGTTTTTGTAATAAATTTACAGAAGTCCTGAGAAAGCCACGGTGAGGCCTGGAAGATAATAACAACATAGAAGAAGACAGAGAGTAAATGTTTAGGCCTTGACGCAGAGTTAGAGGTAATGTTAGAAAAGAGGATGGGATTGATAAATTACTGGATGGGGATGATATACTAGAACTGCAAGATCCTCATACTCAGTAGGTGAATAATAAATAACTGGATGAAGGTGGCCTTCTAGCACTTCAAGATGCTGGGATTATGAATGAACAGGTTATAAAGCCTTCAATAGCGAGGATAAGGACAAAATTTAAAGCTGTTGGAATTTAGATAATGAGCTACATAGTCAAACGATTACATCCAGGCTGAGGATTAAGTTCATTATAGATACCTTTCAAGCTGATTAGTATGAAAATGCAAAGTTAGGGGGAAGCCGACCTGTATGAAGATTGATTTTACTGCCTATCTTAAATCGCAGATGCTGTAGTTGAAGGCAGGACAAAATGTTGCACTTAATTGGTGACACAGAGAGCTGAATAAGAATTAGAAAGTAGCTGAATGACGAGACTAATGTTCCCTGTGCATTACCTGTAATTGGGCCTCATTCGGTACCTACCAAAGCTATTGATAATGTAGATTGGATTTCAGCTTGTTCTCTGCTTTGACCTTCGACAAAGACAGATGATTAGCACTCTGATTGAATGATTTATTTATCTCTGTTAGGAACAAACGACCTTTAAGTAGAAATACTAGCGATCTAATGTGTATATGATTGAATGTTGAAATCTATATGATAGAAAGTACAGGATGTCCAAGGTGTAATAACCTATAGGCAGTTGGGAATTTGTATAGTTTACCACTGAAAAATCTGGTTCCCAAATCATAGTATAATGCCATCACAAAATTCTTTGATGTCAGCTTGAATTTATGTTGCTTGTATACTGTATTACATATCTTTTGAACTTGAAAGTAATTTCCGTATCCAAAATGGAAAAAATTAGAATCCTATAAACTGGTTTTTTCTGCAAGGGAAAAAAACGCCAATAGAAACTCTGAAAGAGGTTGGTTTCTTTCAAGTGTAATGGTTGACCAATTGATCTTCTGTTCAATATGTGTTTCTTAAAGGTTGAATAGTCATAGTGGATAGCTCACATGTTAGACTTGTCAAAATTGCAACATCTAAAATACTAAATACATAAGAATTGAAGTCTAGCATAACTCATCTACAAGTGGAGGTAATCAACACTATATCCTAGTTCACGCATACAGAAATTAAGATGAAAATACAATTTTAAATTATTAAATAAATTAAAAGAGAAGCAAAGAAATATATCTATATCTCATAAACAATTATCCATGTAAATCTGAATATTCAAATGCCATAATATTAGAAAATAAACACAATTTACAAATTTCACAAAGACAATTAAGAAAACATGTGCATTACCGTAAGATTCTGATTGAGTACGAGCCCTTTGAACCTCAGTGACATTGAAATTGACACTTGCAATTTCAGGTTTGCCATTTGTAGTTATAGACATTTGTGAACCCTGGTGCACAAGATTATTAATGGTGGTTTCTGCTGAGGAATACCTGAATCCATTGATTTGTTCTTTGTTTATGGTGGTATGAGGGGCACCTGGAACGGGAGAAACAGTTTTCCCCCGCCCCTTTCTTGATTTTGAAGACTGATTTTTATCCTTTATTTTTTGTTTCCTTTTATGAGGTGAAACACAGTTTCCCATACCGTGTAAACTTTTAATGTTTTTAGAGTACAAAAATCGAAGCTAATTGAAATACCAAAAAGAACTAATTTTCTCCAATAAATTTGCCAAGGTCACTGACTGAAGCATACTTTCCAATCAAAGCTACCCTTTGCCCAATACCTGCATTTCATTAGATACATATGTTCAGATACTGCAAATTTAACAATGCCCTAAGCTTACAGCTAAAATGAAACCTAGTTCATTAATTCTATAATATTAAATCTTTAATTGTAAAGCCACCACAAAATTGAAGGCACAAAGACTATGATACTTAGAGACTCAACGTTCTACCTTTTCTTGCCACTAATAACAGAAAAATATTTGTAAAACTCAATATATAATTGAAGCATAAAATACAAAGAAAGAAAACTGAGTACCATCATTAGCTCTTAAATAAGAGTTCTATAATCTAGATGAAGGGGACATTTCAAAACCAAGCTATGAGACTAATTATTTAATCAAGCATAATTATTGATAGGTAATAAAAAGCCTAAAATATGAGAGGAATACTGGAGTTCGCTAACTAGCAATAATAAATCAAGTATCATTTGCTTTACATACTCAATCCCATCCACAATCTCATGACCGAAACACAATGTATTCCGGAATGTTAAAAACATCCAATGATAAAGTGTCAGTGAAAATCAAATCCTGTATAAAAAGAAAACACACGTGCCTCTTTTAGTGCCGTTGTGTTTTAGAACTTGTGCAGCAGAACATTATTCAACTAAAATTTAGAATAATAGGATTGCATTAGTATATTTTATAAGTGATTCACAATGAAGATTTGTAACCTGTAACCAACTAATGATATCCCTATATTTTATGTGTGTACCACTTCTATACGGTACCCAAGCGGCAGCTTTCGCAAAGGAGCAATAATATTTCACTGGAATCATTAAAGCCTTTCATGCTTTCCCACGAAGGTCAATAAGTATAGAAAGTTTGGCGCTAACAAGTTTCAGGAAACGCAAAGAAGACCATAGCATTTTAATCATTCGTGACAAGAAAGAAGACATCATATTTGGGTTTGTATACATGTGAAAATCAGGCCAACTAAGAATTTTCGTTACTTAACTGAGTGTTCTACAACAAGTCCAATAATATTGGAAAAATATTGACATGGAAACAATACAGGGTCCAAACACAACGCAAATTTACAAAATCAAGAGAAAGAAAAAAAAATGTCAGATTCTTTCAGAAAAAGTTAAAAGCTATAGTAGCATGATCTGGAATGTATGCATCACGAGAAATAGTAGAAACCCTCAGAAGTCAACATTCTTTCCAGGACAGACAAAAGAGTAATTACCATGTTGATTGATATCCCATAGCAAGTGTATGATAGAGGCACAGGTAATAGCACAACGCTCCAGTACCAAAGAACTGTTCTAAAGCTTACGAAAACCTAAAAGCCCTGCCTTTGCAGAAGAAACGGTGTCGAGATGGTCCGGCACAGGGCTCATTAATACGTTTCGACCTCGGCCGTGGATGAGTTCTCGAGCAGGGAGAAATGGGTCACAGAAGAAATCAGAAGTTTCAGCTGAGCCTTAAAACATATCTATATGGAATTACAAGAAACTACAATTGTATCAAAAGCTTTCTGTTGTGGTTGATATGTCACAAAGTTTACAAAATATTTCTGAGCAGTGAAGGTCAAAAATGTCACCATGCTATAGGTACTCACTTTCACACTCAGAGGAAATTTGGAACTGTTTAATCTTTTTTCGTACCAGAATCGTTGCAGTATGGCCTAGGCATTAATTTGACAGCTGACTGACCGGAAGAACAGACACTTTGATCCGCTGCAGCAACAACTTCACAATGACCCTCAAAAGATTCAAGCTTTTCATTCGCATTATGAAGGAAGAAAATGGTGAAATTGATCCAGAATCGTTCAGCTGGCAATATCTCTGCTATAAAAATCTATTAAAAACAATGAAATTTGCATGACCGTATGCAGAAAGCTTTGGCATACAGAGTACAAGCCGCTGATAAACATGTTCTAGACATTTAGAGCCAGCTGCCTTGAAAGAGAAAAGAAAGTACTGAGCGGCTATTTCGTAGCAGAGTTTAATAGAATAAAAATCCTATAAAAGGGAAAACAAAGAAAAGTAGAGCTCTTTATTCTTGCAAGTCTGCACTCGTAACGATTCTGTTAAAAAAATTCAAAAGAACAACATTCTTGTAAAGGAAAAACAAAACAAAATAAAATTTCTTTAATCTAGTTACCCTATCTTACAAATTAGGCGACAATTTCAAAAGAGAATTTTAAAGAATAACATGCTTTGGCAAAGAAAATTAAAGAAAAGTAGAGGTCTTTATTCTTACAAGCTTACACTCAAATAGGCAAAGATTCGGCATAAGGACTTAAAAGAATAACAATCTTTGAAAGGTAAAAATCTAAAGAGTACAGTCATTTACTCCGATTAGACCGTAATCAAGAGATAAGCGATTATTCCCAAAGAGAATTTAAACAACAATCTTTTAATAGGAAAAATCTCCAGAGCACAGTGTTGAATCGAATTACACTGCAATCAGTAAATAGGCAACCATTCCCTGGAGAAAGGAAAAACAATCTTTGGAAAAGAAAAACAAAGAAAAACGTAGTTCTGTAATGATATTGCCCAGGACTCAAAATAATCTCGATTATTCGCTCCCTTCGCACTTCAACTAAAGAATTAAAATAACAAACATTTACAGCTTTTAATTGGGAAATAAAACACTGCAATCAGTAAATAGGCAACCATTCCCTGGAGAAAGGAAAAACAATCTTTGGAAAGGAAAAACAAAGAATAACGTAGTTCTGTAATGATATTGCCCAGGACTCAAAATAATCTCGATTATTCGCTCTCTTCGCACTTCAACTAAAGAATTAAAATAACAAAACATTTACAGCATTTAATTGGGAAACAAAACAGCAAATGATTCTTACACTTTTTACAGTCCCTGGGGAAAACAAAAGCTCGAATCAATCAAGTTTATGACAAATATCTGCAAATATTTCATCCTTACATATCCGGCCACAGATTTTCGTCTCCCACAAACTGACTCGAAAGCCCCAGCTATATCCCGCAATTAGTTCAAACAGTACTTTGACCAACCCGTACAATTCAAGTCATTTCCAAATTCCAGTAGCTCATAATGAAAACTAAAAACGAGATTTTTAATGGTTTTGGAGGGCTCTGTGCTTGAATATATTACGATTTCGTACGAATTTAGTTAGTTTTCTTTACAACACGCCTGGTGATACCACTGACAGCCTGCAATGAACGCTATGACAGAAAAATTCAATAACACTCCAAAAACGACAGGGAAGCGGAAAAAAGGTAAAAGTACCGTCATCCGACGCCAAATTTTGCGAGGAACCCACTGCTGGCATTGTGATCTCCTGATTCGCAAGGAATCGAGGGATTATTTGACCTGAAAGCAAAGTAATACAGGCGTATTTGTTTTAAAAATTCTTGTGTCCGCTTTATTCTCTGCTGATTATGCTATCGTGCTCTTTTCTGGTGACTGGCGGTGGCCAATGGCTTTCACCGGGAAGACAGGTTCTCACGTGCCGACCATATTGTCTGCAACATTCTATGGATGATGATAATTAACTTCTACTGTAGACGTGGCCACTTCTTATTGGTTTGACTTGTTGGGAGATTTGTACAGAGATTAGTTGAACAAGGTAATTAGTTAGAAATTTCATAACCCGTTAAAACTGAGGATAATTTTATATTTTTTTCACTTCATGCTATTTCATTTATGGCAGTAGGGGAGATTAGACTTCGTCATCATTTTATCTCAAATCTCATATAGATTTTTAAATTAATGTTTAAATTTCATTTTTTTATCAATTATTAAATATATTTTTAATATTTGATATTCTATAAAATTGAATTATCTTCTACGTGAGTATATATTTTAATTTCTATTAAATATTATAAAAAAATGTTTTAAATTTTTCATCATTTTTAAAAAATGTTTTAATATATTTTTATTTAAAATATTTATATATAATTTTTTTGAGTGAAAATGTGTAATTCATTTTAATTTTTTAAAGTAAATGTGAAGACATGTTCACTTTTATTTTTAGTAAAGAATGTTTATGTACTTAATTGTTTTTTTAGTAAAAATAAAAAATAATTTGATAAAACTCTTTAGATATATAATTTCTTTTGATAAGAAAGTTCCCTGAGAATTTATTTAGGAAGATCATAAATTAAAATCAAGAGTTAAAACATATAGCCTCAACATCAAACTAACAAAATAGATAAAAATGTTCATATATACTTTAATTTCTTAAATATTTATAATTTTTTATTTTTTCACAAGATTCAGAAGAATATTTTTTATATATCATAGAGATGAAAAGTGTTTATTATGCATTTTTTACTCTTGTTTAACACTTACTCTTGGATCATTTAACTAATCAACATTGCAATGGATTGTTTTGATTGTTTGGTGTGTAAGAAAATCTCCATTTCATAACTTGTTTTTCATTTAATCTTTTAAGATCGAAATACTCTAGTTCCATTTCAATCCTTTTCATCCAACCAATGGATATCATTGCACCCATATTTTTGTCTCCTAGATAGAAAGATAGACAACAGTGTCCACAACATTCAAAATTTGATTTTCCAATTCTAATGCCTACCTTTTTACCCCAATTGTATCCATGTCCTTTTATGTGCCCAAATGGTCATAAATGGTCACAAAGATGTTTATTAAATAGATGGTAAATTGCATAAAGAGAGGAGAGAGGAAAAAAGTAAAGCAAAATTAAACACGAATAGTAACAAAAATAACACAACACAATAGAAGTTATTGTTGCACTTATACAAGTCCACAAACCCAACTTAAATGTTTTGCATATTTCTTAGATACAGTCTTTATCCAATCTTTTCAAATATTTTATAGGGTTTGATAATCATTGAGGATTTTTTTTGTTGTTTAACTTCCTCAAGATAAGCCCTCAAAGATGCCTACATCGCCATCCAGTCTAGATATCAAAATTTTATTATGGGTGATTAAAGTTATATAATTTCATAGGACAAAACCATGACCATATAGGACACCTCCATAGATGAAGAACAATGTCATAATCATGTTTATGCCATTGTGCCAAAGAGAAGAAACCTAGTGTGGGAAGCGTCTAGCTTCATATAAAGGTTTCAAAGAAGATCTAGAAAGTAGATAAAATATAATCAAAGGATGTCATCAAGGCCATATAGACACCACCATGTCAAAAGAGCATAATTTTGTGTGATCGCATCCAACTTCACATAGAGGTCAAAGAAAATCAAAAAGTATATAAAGTACAATTTTAACGTCAAGAATAAACTATAAAAACTAGACATACATTGTTAGAAACATGACTAAGATTTTTAAATCATATCTTCTCATTTACATTATATGAGCAACCTATTCTCCCCTTTTTTTTAGAATCTAAAAATGTACTTTAAATTTTTATTATGCTCTTAGATTATAGATTAAAGAATGTAACTAAAATCAACAAATCTTGTTTTTATATTACATTTTGGTGAACCTAGTACTTTCACACTTCTTCCTGTAAATGCCTATATTTATTTTATCCTTTAGACTTTCATTTCTAATTAAATATATAATTTATATTCAATCTAGAAATTTATTCCTATGTATATGACTTCTTTCATTTCTGATTTATCTTTTGCATTTGATGATGATACCATCCTTTCCTTTTGTATTACTTACTTTGACAATGTTTCTTATACTTCTTATGCTAAAAACTATATAACATGTTGCTTTTCCTTGTTTTCATATCCATATTATCAACCTTTTTGAAGCATGCATTCTTCAAATTTTACACTTGAACTACTACATGTTTTTTAACGTAAATGTTTTATAGAAAATTTACACATGTTTTACTCACCACTTAATTTTGTAATGTTACAATGGATTGGGCAATATTAAATGGAGTGTTTATAAATGTTTCTCTTTTTCTATATTCATAGATTTATGAATGAGGCCTATAATGATTTGTCCAATATATGTTTAAGAAAATTTCCCTATGAATACTCATCACACACTATCATCATTCCTACCACATGATTCAATTTATTTAATCTATGGTGAGTGGTCCTAATGGTATTCATTTTTATATTGATAAATATTTGGGGCTTCATACTCTATTACAACCAAACCCTTATTGTTCAAGCCAACTTCTTATTAGTTTAAAACCCTTATTTTCAAAGCAACTTCTCATCAAAAAATATGTTACTTCTTCTGCATCCCTATCCTTTAAATATTTTATCTTCCACATATTACCCAATGTTACTTGTGCATGAACCTTCTTGGATCTAAGTATTAAATCATAGCCTTGGGATACACTCATGAAAAATTGGCTCAAGGAAAAATTGACCCACCTACATAGCCAAATTCTCCAAGCACTTTCCTAACTTTCCCCCCTACTCCTGAGTTATCTAGAAAAGTGTATAAAGAGTATAACCTTATTTATTAACTTCAAAATTCTCAAGCTAAGATATATCTTTGGTACTTAATGCATATATATGATACCTACAAAAATATCATGAAAAAGGCCCTATTACATGATTTATGAAGCCCTTCAAGATTGATATAATGTTAGAATCCATCCAAAATAAATGATAACATAGTTATGTTTGATTATAATGAACTTCCAAACCATTCCACCATTGACGAAAATTTACCCTTATAGATTCTAATGGGATATGGAGTAACAACCATTAAACACACTTCAATTGAAAATGGATTAAGACTAGACATTTGTAGTATAGAATTTTTACATAAAATCAAAATTGACGCACCTAATTTATAAAAAATGAAAATCACAATCAAAGGTTTTAACAATATATGAAGAGAATTCATAAGTACTTTCATTTTTACCATTACATTATGACCTATTACCTTAGATGCCTTATTTCATGTGATGTCAAGAAATCCATCTTATAGTATTCTCTTAGGTTTCTTATGGATTCATGTAATGAGATAATTCCCCTCTACACTTCATTCACCTTTAAATTTGTTCATTAGTCTAATGTTAATAATTTACACATTGATGAATATCTTTTATAATTATTTTCAAATTGACTAAACCTTGAAGGGTTATTATTCTCCAAACCTAATTAACAACATATCATACCACAACCAAGGAGACCCATCATTTATCAAATCTCAATGAAGATGATTAGGTTACTCCTAATTTCTAATGCATTTGTGACTAGGAGGGTCTTAACAAACCATCCCAATCACACAACAAACATAACACTGAACTCACAAAATAACGGGTAAAAGCACAAACTTGTGTCACACTTTATAAAGGAATCAACCGACAGAAGAAAAAAAATATGAACTTCGACCACATAAAAGTGGTCTTTATGTTTTGAATTTTAAAATGATGTAAACTAATGAAATGTAAAAATATTGATGATGTAATTTCTCATTTTTTTAAAAATTGTTTTGATTTTTTTTTTTTATCAATTTAAGAGAAGATTTTGGAATGCTGAAAATTTTAGGAAAAAGTGGCGTTCACTTGATGTTAAGAAACAAATAGAAAAAAACTTCATTTTCCCCTATTTTTTTCTCCAAATAGGTAACTTCAATATCTAGTGCATGGAAAAGAAAATTGAAATTTTGATGTATATTTTTCTTGTAATAACATTTTGAAGTCAAACTTGTCAGAATTTGAGAGTTTTCATTTGACGTCAACTATTGTCTACTTTTTTAATCATTTTCAAAAAACAAATTATACCCATTTTGAAAAGGACTCTCTCCTCTAGTGCACCATATATTTTTCAATCTTTTCTAATAGGTTTTACGATTTTTTAATTTCTACTCGGCCTCTTTTTTAAATTTAATAACCTACTTACATTATTTTAAAAATAAAATATATTAAAACTAATCAAAAAAAAAAAAAAAAATTGCATATTTGGATTCACCACTCCGAGCTCTACAAAATGGTACTTTTCTTTTTCTAAAAAAAGTCATTCCGACTAAAAAAGTACTTAGTTGAAGTTGAAAGTTTCAAAAAATTCTTAAAAAAGTTGAGTTGGCTACCAACTAGGATGCCACATAGACAGTTTTGGTAGAAAAGGTTTCAACCAAAACCCTTTCTATTGAAACTTCACACATGAAATAAGCCACATTTTGATGCGATAGAGAGAAAATTTTAAATTTTATGATTTCGGGTGAAAGGATTTCACTCGAAACTCTATGTGCCACATATAGGCCACGTATTTCGGGTGAAACTAGTTTGATCGAAATAGTTTAGGTTGAAATAGTTTTTCTCAAAACTATTTAGTTGGCCGAAAGTGTGACACAACTTTGTGCTTTTACCCTAACACACTTCTATTTAAATTGATTTAAATCATAAACACATATTTGTATGTCACAAAAATATCCACAATTACAAAAATTCAAAGTATTTTAAATTCATGTGCAATATTTAGGAATACAAAATATAATTCACAACATTACAATCTTGTTCTAATTACAATGCTTCTTCTCTAAAAACTATTCTCAGGCGAGCTCTTAGACCAACAAGAAGATCCCTCCCAACCACGATCAAAGGAACTATTCCTTCTACCAACTATGAACCAACCAACTCACCTCTCCTCTAAAAAAAACCCCAAAATTTGTATATATTTTCTCCTTTATACTTCAAATTCATGGAATTTGAACCATCATGGGTTTCTTTATTACAAAAAAATAAATCAACATAGTTATTTTCCATCAAATCAATAAAAAAAAAAATTCTCAGAACTACTCGGTCACACGACACTTTATTGGTCTCTAGAATTATATTGTTTTGCATGATCAGGGATTCCACACACTTGTAATTATGCAATCTGTAAGGAAGCTAAGGTAGCAGAACAACTTCCTACACCAATCTTGAGAGGAGGATAATGCAAAACTTTACAGATCTTTTCAACAATTACAGAAACTTAAACAAAAATAAACATAAATATCATGCATACCACAACAAAGTGATTTACATGGGAAAACCCTTTCAGGAGAAAAGCTCCACACTTCAAAATTTTCCCAATATATTTTTTAGAAATCACAAAGATTATAATATAGTTGTAGAGAAATCTTATCACATGAGTATCACCAACCATATCTATCTAGAGGCAATACAACTGCTATCAAACTCTCAAATTACATCATAATACACAGTTGTAATACAATGCCTTCATAAAATAGGGTTGCCTTCTAGGATAAGTCAAGCCAATAAAATATGAACTATCAGATTTTAGACCTAATGATGAACAGTCCAAATTTACAATAATAAAATATAAATAAAACTTATCTTTTGGTGGCGCTGCCCCTAAGCCCTCACTAGGGCGCATGAACCTCGAACCCCCTATTGGGGGGATGATCCCTTGGACCCCTCACAAGGGGTACCCCCCTACACTAACATATCAACAATACCTTATGTAATTTTAAAGTTGAGACACATTTTCCCAACAAATCTCCCACTTGTCGAACACCTTGCAAGAGTAACAAGAGGGTGTATAAACATCATCACTTAATTGTTAGGGTCCAAAAGGCCCATAGTCTCTGAACACCATATGAAATTATCTATTCTCACAAGCTTAGTTAAATAATTGATAACATTAATCAAAGTCTCTACCTTAACCAGCTTCACCCTGCCATCTTCGATCATATCTCTAACAAAATGATATTGTACATCAATGTGCTTAGTCCTAGCATGAAATTTTAGATTCTTAGCTAGACATATCACACTCTAATTGTTGTAATAAATTATTATTGCACCTTGTTTTATTCCAATATATGAACACAATCTCTTAATCCAAATGGCTTCTTTACAAGCATGAGTAGCTACCATATACTCAAAGTTTGTAGTGGACAAATTAACCACATCCTATCTCTTACTCATCAAACTAATTGCACCACCAAATAAATTAAATACATAAGCACTGGTGGATTGTCTGCTATCAACATCCCCTGCCTAGTCTATATCCACATAACCATGAATATCAAGGGAAATCTCATCTTTAGTCAAGTTACTATGATAACATAAGGAATACTCTAAGGTACCGTGTAAATATATGAAGACTCTTTTAATTGCATCCCAATGAACTCTACTAGGATTAGACATATCTAGAAAGAAGTCCCATTGATTGGGTAATGTTTGATCTAGTACAAACCATAGCATACATAAAACTTCCAACTACACTCTGGTAAGGCACTCTGCTCATGTCTTCCATCTTTGATTGGGATTTTGGCCAATCTAAAATAGACAACTCTTTTCCAATTGAAAAAGGAACACACAATGGTCTACAATCTTTCATATCAAACCTTTGTAAAATTGAATTGGCATACTTGTTGAACGCACCCAATGACTAAGAGGGGGGTGAATCAATATACACAAAAAATTAAGTCCTTCCAGACCTTAACACTTTCAACACAAAACAAATTTATTTATTGGATCAAAACCTTGAATTATAACAATAACAAAGAATGATATAACAGTTTGAACCCTTAGCAACCTTAGCAACCTTTAAGCAATGCAAGATATAGCAATTCTAATTCTAACTAGATCAAAAATAGTGAGAAGGAAATAGAGAACACACATGCACAAGGAGAACACTAGATTTATGTGGAAAACCGAATGAGGGGAAAAACCATGGTGAGAGTTAACTCACAATATAGAGTCTCACTACTAAAAAGACTTACAAGAAGGCTCACTGGCTCATAGCAAGATACAGAGGACCTGATGAACTAAAGACAACATGACTTCAAGATCAAGATATAGGGACCTTATGAGATTCACTATCTAAGAGCAGGATACAATATGATTAAGAGGGAATTACAATTATTTCCAACACAACACTTTATTGACCAAGGCGTAAAAGCATAATTGTTCTTTCCTTTCTTAATTTTTAGCACTATCTCTGCTTGATCTTCAATATAATTCACACACACACTTCTTCACACTTGTACACTTATCCATCTAGTTACATGTGAAATGATCTTGCATTTATATCCACCATAACACTTCAAAAACTTCAATTAGGTCGACCAAGAAAAGGATAAACAATTAAATCAACTGTTCAACCACCAAAACATAATGTGGCCCTATCCAGAAGATAGAGAGGACCAAAATAAATCTTAGCGCTTCTTCCGATGTGATCCAAAACAATTTACATGCAAGTGCACATCAACCTAAGTTGGCATCAAGGAAATGTGTGGATGAAACATTGAAGTGCATAACCAGTCAACCCAAAAACACTTCCAATTGAATTTACTTGATTTGGTCCCAAATAGGATAGGTCATGACCCAAATCTATCATAAAAAATCTTCCATTGCTAGAGTAGACCCCCAAGCAGATGACGCAAGCAAAGGAACAAGCCTTGTTGGCCAAATATCCACAAATAACCTAGAAAGATAACTCAAGACATAATGTGGCACCAAGGCAGCTAATTAGCAATGTGTGAATCACATGGGGATGTTCCTTGAACATCTCAAAACACTTCCATATACTTATTTTATAATTTCATACTATCAACAACCATCATAGATCAAACAAGTACATAATACTTTATCCAAGAAGCATAGAAAGCTTAATCATGATATATAGCATTAACATATCAACTTGCAAACCACTTTAGCACATGAGATTGGAACTAAGACATTGCATAGATGTTGAGAGCACATTCACCAAGCCATAAGAGCAGAGACATAAATGTGAAGAAATGTGAAGCATTTCTCATACCCATTTGGACAACCAACGCCACTACCAACTTTCTACAAATCACAAAAATCTCCTCAGCAACACTGGTGACCTAAAAAGATAGGAGTGCAACATACACAAAACATTGACTTTGAAACAAACCGCAAGACCATATCTTCATCATTGGAGGAATGTGGATTATTCCCCCAAATTGAGTTTGATGCAGCTTCCAAGAACATAATCACTTAAGCAACTTATGGATGCAAGATCTTCCTTTCAGCAACACATACTTCATTAGGAACATCAGGAGAGAGCATAAGACATACTGCAGACCTTCAAAAACATTTCTCCTTAATTATTCATGCTTTTAATCCTCATCTTAATTATTTTAATCCTCATATGAATGTATCATTATGAAATCAACCCAGTTGACAGTAATAACACATTATATGAACTTCAAAAACTCTTCTTAGATAAGGCATTATATCCAACATGAGCTTCAACAACTCTTCTTAGATAATGCATGACAACCATGAGATTTGACAACTCTTCTTAGATAAGGCATGACATCCAACCATGAGCTTCAACAACTCTTCTTCGATAAGGCATGACATCCAACCATGAACTTCAACAATTCTTCTTAGATAAGGCATGGCATCCAACCATGAACTTCAACAACTTTTCTTAGATAAGGCATGATATCCAACCATGAACAACTCTACCAATGTTATCCCAACTTGAATATAATAATGAAAACCAATTCCAAGGACTAACAATATACTACTCAAGTTTTGATATCAATGACAATCAGCAATCAGTGTTGACATCAATGAAAAAACTACCAACAATCTCCCCCTTTGGTATTGATGGCAACACACATTTCTCACTCTGCCCCTTTGACGGCAAGGATAAAGGGTCATAAACTCCTCCACAAAGGAACACTTTTTTTTTTGACTTTAGGAACAAAGGGAAAAATATATTAAATTGAATTAGAAATGCATTCTCCCCCTTTGACCAACATCACCATTGCACCAAACTCCCCCTTTCTACCAACTCCCCTTGAGTGGTAGCATACATCAATCTAGGGGAAAATATATGACATGAATTTATCCCCTTGGATAGATGCACCATCTATGCATCTAGTTAGAATAAGGAGGGGAAAATCTTACCCCTAACTTCTATCAAAGATACTCAAAAGTTTCCTTTGAAAGTGCCTTAGTGAAAATTTCTACAATCTAGTCCTTGGTAGGCATATACTCCTTTTTGACTTAATGCTCTACAACTTTTTCCCTTAGAAAGTGATACCGAATTGAGATGCGTTTATTCCTTGAGTGCATTACTGAATCCTTGGAGATGTTAATAACACTTGTCACATAGTATAGGAATAGGTTCATCATAATCCACCTTCACATCTTTTAGATTCTACTTCATCCAAAGTACCTGAGTACAACAAGATGCTACAATAATATATTCTTTTGTTGTGGACAAAGATACTGAATCTTTATTTTTATTGAACCATGAGACTAATTTGTCTCCCAAAAATAATGCACTTCCACTTGTACTTCTTTGGCCATCAACACAACCTAGCCAATCCGCATCAGTATAGGCACTCAATGAGAATTTTTGATCCTTTTATACCATATTTCAAGTACCCTTCAAGTATTTAAAGATTATTTTCATAACTTTCTCATGAGATTTCTTAGGATTGGCTTGAAATCTGGCAACTAAACTACCACATGCATGATATCCGATCTAGAAGCAATTAAATACAAAAAACCTACAATCATAGACCTATAGAGATTTTGATCAACTTTCGAAGACTCGTCAAATTTTCTTAAGTGACATCTTGTTACCATAGGAGTACCAATTGGTTTGGAATCTTCCATCCTAAACTTCTTCAATATTTCCTTTACATATTTGGCTTGAGAAATAAACATAACACCTTCTTGTTGAATAATTTGAAGTCCAAGGAAGAAGGACAATTCACCAATCATTAACATTTCAAATCATTTTTGTATTTCTTCTGCATAATTTTTACATATATCATCATCTCCATCAAAGATGATGTCATCAACATATACAACCACAATCAACAACTTATCTTCTTGAACCTTAATGTATAGATTACTATCCACGTTACCTTTCTTGAACCCTTGTTGAAGAAGGTACTCATCCAATCTAGCATACCAAGCTTTGGGAGATTTCTTGAGACCATATAGAGCATTTTTGAATTTGCAAACCATATTTGGATCATCTGATAACTGGAAGCCATCCAATTTCTTAAAATATACCTCTTCTTCTAGATCACCATTCAAGAAAGTTGACTTGACATCTATTTTATATACTTCGAAATTATTATCAGTAGCAAGAGCAAGAAACATCCTTATAGCTTTCATTCTAGCTATCTGAGGAAAGGTTTCCTCAAAGTCAAAACCTTCTACTTGTGAATATCCTTTACAAACCAATTTGGCTTTATTCCCTTCCACTTCACCATCCTAGTTTAGTTTGTTCTGGAACACCCATTTTGTTCCTACGATATTTTATCAGAAGGTCTAGGAACTAATTACCAAGTTTGGTTCTTTTCTATCTGATTCAGTTCTTCCTCCATTTCCTTTATCCAATTGTCATCTTTTCTAGCATCAAAAAATTCCTTGGGATCAACTTTTGATAATAAACATAGGTTTACTTGCTCACTGGCTCTTGTAAAATTTCTCTTGATCAACACACCTTCATCCTTATCTCTAATGATCTGATCTGCAAAGTGATTATTTTGCACATATTTTGCTAGATTCTTCAGAGTATTTACTAGTTTTGGTTCCTCTCTTCTTTCTCTTCTATTTCTTCTTCTTCTTCTTCTTCAATCCAGGGAAGCATATCACATCTAAAAACTTCAAGTTCATGTGAAATCTGACACAAGTCTTCATCTACTTTGACATTTTTACTTTCAACCATCTTCCTTAACCTTTTGTTATAGCATTTGTATGCCTTGCTTCTAGTAGAGTAACCGATAAATATCCCTTCATCACACTTGGAACCAAACTTTCCAAGATCACCTTCATCTCTTCTGATGTAGAATTTGTTGCCAAATATTCTAAAATATCTGATAGTGGGAGGTCTTACATACCATAGATCATAAGGGGTCTTATTGTTGTTGACCCTCAACTACAATTTTTTAAGCAGATAGACAACAATGTGAACCGCTTCCTTCTAATACATGTTTGGAAGGTCAACATCTTTCATCATTATTCTAGCCATTTCTTGCATTGTTCTATTTTTTTCTTTCAACTACCCCATTCTTCTGAGGGGTTCTAGGAGTAGACAAATGTCTCCTAATACCATCATCTTCACAAAAAAATTAAATTCATATAAAATAAATTTACCTCCTCTATTTTACCTTAAACATTTGATCCTAGCATCCATTTCATTATCAACTTTGCTTTAAAAATTTTAAACTTATCAAAGGCCTCTAATTTTTCTCTTAAGAAAGTAACCCAAGTCATTCTAGTGTAATCATCTATAAGCAACATAAAGTACCTTTCACCTTGTTGAATCCTTATCCTTGTAAGTCCACATAGATCAGTGCATATTAGCTCCAATGGCAC
Organism: Sequoiadendron giganteum; assembly: GCA_007115665.2. Taxonomy (NCBI): domain Eukaryota; kingdom Viridiplantae; phylum Streptophyta; class Pinopsida; order Cupressales; family Cupressaceae; genus Sequoiadendron; species Sequoiadendron giganteum. Next base: position 739,412,595 of record CM021101.1, on the reverse strand, counting down.
TGGCACAAAGCACTCCTTGCTCTTGAAACTAGTCTTTGTTTTCTTTCCCATCTAAAATTCTTTCCACAATGTGTTAGCGGGCTTGAAAATATTAGGCATATCCCTTACTACATGAGAGGAATTGATCTTCACCAAATTATCAAAATTGATACGTCCCATTCTTTTGTACCATAACCAACTCTCTCTGATCTGATCTAATAAGAATATTGTCCCATTAGCCTCTTTTTGATGATATACATTGTCATTTGTCCTTGTTCCTTCAACAGTAAGTCTTTTGAACCCTTCCTTTCTAATTTCACATCCATTAGAATGAAAGGTAAGATTGTAACCTTGCTACACATTTGAATAACACTTAGGAGATTATGTTTCATACCTTTGGCATAAAGGACATCTTTAGTTTTGTTCTTTCCATCGATTGTTAAATCACCTTTTCCACAAATTTGTGTTGACTTGCCATCACCAAACTTAACAACTCCACCATTAACCTTCTTAAGACTAATGTACTTAATTTTTTCACTAGTCATGTGATGAGAACATCCAATATCAATCACCAAAGCATTAGATTCTTCTTTTGCATGAAATGAAATCCATACTACCATTGATCTTCCATTGACCCTACTATCCTACAAGGTACTAAAACTTTTACATTCTCCGATGTTCTTTTTTCCTTCCAAAACCATGAATAAAATTTCATCATTTGAATCATTATCTTCGTCTTCAGAGGAACAATTTATTTCCTTAGAAAAGAAGCCTCTTTTGATTTTCTCTCTTTTATCATCATTAACTAATTCTTTATAGGGACATTTGGATGCAAAATGACCTATTCTTCCACAATTGAAACATTTTAATGGTAACTTACCTTTATATTTTCCAGTGCCTTTCTTCAATCTTCTCACAAATTTTTTTTCAACCTCATCAAGGGTAGTAAGAGTACCAAACATTTCATCAAAAAAATACTAATCCAAGTCTTTAGAAAATGACATACACTTTATGACTGCAAGATTTTGGGAGATATCTCAAAACCTTCTTCACAATTTCACTTTACTTCTCCACAAAGACCAGAGATGTTAGAGACAACTTCTTGCACCTGAAGCATATAACTTGAAATATCTTCATATTTTGTCATCCTTAGAGTCTCAAATTTTCTCTTAAAGATCTACATCTTGGTTTGCTTCACTTTAGTATCTCCTTCATAGATTTTGCTAAGATTTTCCCAAGCATCATTAGCAAAAATGCAATTCATCACCTTCAATAATTCTAAATTAGCTAATCCACACAAAATAACATTCTTAGCTTTGGCATTGCATTCATATAATCCTGGATCTATAAGAGGAGTGGTAGGAGTAGTGTAACCACTTTTGTCTGATTATCACACACCAAACCCAAGAGAGATTAGGTTACCTTCCATTCTCATTTTCGAGGAGTAATTAGTCCCATCAAACCTAGGACCCTTTTATGATCCACCTGTGTCATCTCAGATCTTTTCCTCGATCTATTAAGCTTCTTTAAAGGAACTTGGATCTGATACCAATTGTTGAACACACTCGAAGATTGAGAGGGCGTGAATCAGTCTACATTAAAAATTAAGTCCTTTTGAACCTTAACAATTTCAACACAATACAACCTTCTTTATTATATCAAAACCTTGAATTATAATAGTAACATAGAATGATAACAATTTGAATCCTTATCAACTTAAAAAACCTTTAAGCAATGCAAGATATATAAATTCTACTTCTAACTAGATCAACATCAATGAGAAGGAAACATAGAAGAAACATGCACAAGGAGAACACTGGATTTACATGGAAAACCCAATGAGGGGAAAACCATGGTGAGAGTTAACTCACAATATAGAGGCTCACTACCAAAAAGACTTGCAAAAAGGCTCACTACCTCCGAGCAAGATATAGATGACTTGTTGAATTGAAGACAACATGACTTCAAGAGAAATATACAAGGACCTGATGAGATTCACTATCGCAAAGTAGGATATAATATGATTAAGAGAGAATTACAATGATTTCCAACACAACACTTTGTTGACTGAGGCGTTAAAGAATAATTTTTCTTTCCTTTCTCAATCTTTAGCACTATCTCTACTGGATCTTCAATACAATTCACACAAACTTCTTTTCACTTGTACACTTCTCCATCTAGTTTCATCTGAAATGATCTTAAATTTATATCCACCACAACACTTCAAAAACTTCAATTAGGTTGGCTAGGAAAAGGATAAATAATGAAATCAACTGGCTAGCCACCAAAACATAATGCAATCCTATCCAGAAGATAAAGAGGACCAAAATCAATATTATCACTTCTTCCAATGTGATCCAAAACAATTTACATGTATTCACACACCAACCTAAGTGGACATCAAGGAAACATGCGGATGAAACATTGAAGCACATAACTACTTGGTCCAAAAATACTTCCAATTAAATTTACTTGATGTGGTCCCAAATAGGAAAGGTTAGGACCCAAATCTATCATAACACATCTTCCATTGTTGGCACAGACCCCCAAGCACACAACACAAGCAAAGGAACAAGTCTTATTGGCCAATATCCATAAATAACCTAGAAAGCCAAATCAAGGCACAATGTGACACCAAGGAAAAAAATTAGCAACATGTGGATCACATGGGGATGTTCTTTGAACATCCAAAAACACTTTTATATACTTCTTCTATATTGTCATGCCATCAAAAACCACCATAGATCAAACAACTACATAATACTTTATCCAAGAAGCACTAAAAGCTTAATCATGAGATATAACATTAACATATAAGCTTGCAGACCACTTCAACAAATGAGATTGGAATTGAGACACTACACAAAGTTTGGGAGCACATTCACCAAATTGTAGGAGTAAAGACATCAATGCAGAGAAATGGAGAGCATTTCTCGAACCAGTATGGACAACCAACAATACTGCCAACTTCTTGCAAATCACAAAAATCTCATTGGCAACACTAGTGACCTGAAAAGATAAGAGTGCAATGTACGTTGAAAACTAAATTTGAAACCTAAATCGCAAGACCATATCTTCATCAGTGGAGGAATATAGAGCATTCTCCCAAACTGACTTTAATGTACCTTCTAGGAACATAATCACTTAAGCAACTTGCAGAGGCAAGATCTTCCTTTCAACAACACATACTTCATTAAGAACATTAGGAGAGAGCACAAGACATACTATAGAACTTCAACAACATCTCTCCATAATTATTCATGCTTCTAATCCTCATCTAAATATATCATTATGAAATCTTAACAATTATAAGGAATAAAAGCATGGACAATCCATAACACACACAACACATGAACACCAGGATTTTTGCGTGGAAAAACCAAGATGGGAAAAACCACGGTGAGGATTAACTCACAATATGTTATAACCAGTTATAAGATATCATAGAAAGACTCATTGCCAAGAGGACCTCTACTGACAAAAATAATGCATTATATGAACTTCAAAAACTCTTCAAGTAGATAAGGCGTGATATCCAACCATTAGCTTCAAAAAATATTCTTAGATAAGACATGAAAACCATGAGCTTTAGTGAATGTTCTTAGATAAGGCATGGCATCCAACCATGATCTTCAACTACTCTTCTTAGATAAGGTATGACATCCACCAACCATGAACTTCAACAATCTTCTTAGATAAGGCATGTCATCCAACCATGAACTTCAACAACTCTTCTTAGATAATGCATGATATTCAACCATGAACAACTTCACCAATATTAGTCCATCCTGAATATAACAATGACAATCAATGCTAAGGACTAACAATCTCTACTCAAGTGTTGACATCAATGACAACCAACAATCAGTGTTGACATCAATGATATCAATTGCCAACAATACTTAATTTGGCCAAGCCATAGCTTTGTGTTCACTCTATCTCTTTTAATTTCCATCCCAAAAATGTGTCCAGTTGCACCAATGACTTTCATTTCAAACTTAGTAGCAAGTTGAGATTTCAGTTCTAAAATCATACCTTTCCCTTTACCGATAAATAATGCAGGTCACATAGAGGGGTAGAAATCTCGTGGTAATGCAGTGAATGTGAACGTGGAAGGAAAGGGACTGGTTGCTCGTCCACAACTAGCTTGGGGAAATAAACAAGACAACGCTTAGACTGCAAGCTATGGATCCTATGTGCATGGGGAACAAACCTTTTTTGTTCCAAATACATGAGGTGGTCCTACTACCTATGTCAACCAAGCCATGGAGGTTGAAGAAGCTCAAGATGAAAACTCTGTGCAGGTGGTTCACAGGGGAGAATAGTGATGATCTTTTCAATTTTTTGAAATCTTGCCATGTTTCTGGGTATGATTGTGCGATGGAGGGTGGATATGCAGTTTCTGCCATGATTTCTTTTGATGATATGTAAAAAACATGATGGGAATCTTAATAAAATTTCATCTCATATGCTTTGTAATGAAGATTAAAAGAATAGCTTAGGGGAAATTTTTTATTTTGCAAATCCATATGATATATCATGAAAACCTATGTACTCTCTTATTATATAATATATATAAATATATAGGCCTTGTGCCTTTTACCCAAAAAAATAAAAATAAATAATGCATCATCAATATATAATGCAATAAATAAGAAATGATCACCATCAGTTTTATAATAAACATAATGATTTGATTTAGAACACTCAAATCCCAAACTCAACACATGTATCAAATTTATGGTACCACATCGTAGGAATTTATTTTAGGCCATGTAAAGATTTATTCAATTTGTAAACCAAATTACCTTTACCTTTCACCACATAGTGCTCTAGCTGTGTCATATAAATATCCTCCTCCATGTCAACATGAAGGAAAGGAATTTTCACATCCATTTGCTCAACCTCTAAATTATAAGTAGCAACAATAGAAAGACAAAATCTAGTGGATGTCATTTTTGCAATAGGATAAAATATCTCACCATAATCAACACCCTCAACTCAAGAGTAACCTTTCACAACCAACCTTGCTTTGTACTTCTCAATACCTCCATCTAAACCAATATTTTTCTTGAACACCCATTTGCAACCAATTGGTTTCTTCCTTCAAGCAATGGTACAAGATCCCATGTATCATTCTTTTTCAAATTTACTATTTCTTCATCCATAGCAATATTCCAAGATTTTGCATCATTAATACCTAATGCCTCTTCTATCAATTTGGGTTCATCTACGCTATTATTTAAAGAAAAAATGCATCTCCAATCATTAGGTGAATACCTTTCAAGTGGTTGTCTATGCCTTGTAGACCTATGAACAAGCTAAGTTGGAGGTTCTTCCTCCTCTGCTAAAGATTATGAGCTAGATGAGTTCTCCTTGACATCTTGCCTATCCATGGGCCTCAATTGAAATTTCTCAAGTGTAGAAGGAAATTGAATCACATCTTCTTGTTTACTTTGTTCTATCTGCAATGTAATAGAAGAAGGCTTAGTTTCTATAAAAATAACACTTCTACTATATATTACCTTATGTGCAATAGGATCCCAAAGCTTATTTCCTTTCACACCATAACTATATCTGATGAAGATACATTTCACAGCCTTGTTCTCTGACTTTGTTCGCTTCTCCTTTGGCACATGTACATATTCTTGACAACCAAAAACTCTAAGATGGCTTAATGAAGTCTTGTGACTTGACCATGCCTTTATAGGTGTCTTATCAACAAGAGTTGATGTAGGAGACCTATTAATCAGGTAACAAGCAGTGGAAACAACTTCAAACCAAAACCATTGTTCTAGACCAACACCACTCAACATACTCTTAGCCTTGTCGATCAATGTCCTATACATTCTTTCTACAACTCCATTCTGTTATGGATAATATAGAGTTTTATTTTCTCTATGAATACCAAAATATTTACAAAATCTATCCAAAATCATTAGAGAAAAAATCATCACCATTATCAGTCCTCAAACATTTTATCTTCTTTCTAGTCTGCAACTCAACCATTGATTTAAATTCTTTAAAATGATTGAAAACTTTAGATTTACTCTTTAGAAAGTATACCCACGCCCTTCTGCTATAATCATCAATAAATAAAACATAATATGTGGATTTACCAATTGAAGGAACATCTACAGGACCAACCACATCAAAATGAATAAGATCCAATACACCACAAGATTTATGAGAACTCGAGTAAAACTAAATGCGGTTTTTTTTTTCCATAAATGCAATCCTCGTAGAAATCAAATTCAATATTACAATCAGACAAACCTTCAACAAGGTTTTTATTTTTCAAGGTCCTTAAACCCTTTTCTCCAATGTGGCCAGGACTCTGGTTCCATGACATAGTTTTCTTTGTAGGTAACTTTGATTCAAAAGAAAAATCACCCTTGGGTACCCAAAATCCATGACCATCTATTGAAGATGAAATCCTCACCTCTTCCACAAACTTTCTTTGCACAGAAGTACTATTTCACAACAATGTATGCATCAATATTGTACAATGTACGAGCAGGTGCATGAAGATGGGTAGCAATTTTGTGGCCACTTTTTTAAAAAATTTGAAAACTCATAACACGAGCGCGTTATGTCTTGGTGTGCCAAACCTGAGGCTCGGCCACCACAAGCCCATAACACATGCGCTCACATGTTAAAAACAATAAAAAGATGTCGAATTCATTTTCATTTTTTACAGTGTTTTTATTGTTGCCTATGACCAAAAACCCCAGAATTTCGTGCTCGCGTTCTAGGAGGTTCTTTTTGCAAAATTCTTCATCAACAGTTATTGATTCATCGCCAGGATTCTGCCACATCAATGAGGAGGTCAAAGAGGTAAGGATTGTTTTTTTTTTTGAATTTGTTAGTTTTAGGTTGTATTTGATATTTATTTTTTGAATTTTTAGGAGATGTTAATCAACCTGGAAACCCTCCTCAAAATCCACAGCAAGAACAAAATCCTCAACAACAACAACCTCCTCCACCAATCCCTCAACACCCTCCTGACACTCAACAAAATTTAATGGGTGAAATTGAGAATAGTAAAAAACAAATTGAGGATTTAATTGGGAAGTTGGATGATCCAAACGGTTCAACTGCGGAAAGAATGACCCTGGAAACTTCACTGCAAGATATGTTAAAAAGTGTAGATTCAATCAACAAACAATTAACTAGTTGGTAGGATAGGAGGCAGGCGGCTAGGGATTTTTACCAAGATAAATTATCATAAAATAAGTAAAAGATTTAAAAATTACAAAAGGTGATTTGTGTGCATTATTCACTGACCCACGGTCAAATGGAAATCTCTCCCTCAATGTGAAGAGGTTTCTTATTCATTGGTGCCACCACCAAGAGAATAGGAAATATTTTTGGGATAGGTGGTACATGGTTTTTGATGACCCACCATGCAACAATTGTGAAGTCTTGTAGTATTTCATTAGGAAACTATACACTGAGTTCATCTTGAACAAAATCCCAAATTATTTTGATATGAGGGACTTCCGAGGGAAAGGCGGGGGGTTGGCACAAGATAGACCCGATGCACATCTGGATCCTACACGGCAAGCCAGACAACCCTAGGTCACCGAATGAGCACATCGTCATCCCTTCCATCATAAAGGAGAGTGTCGATGTAGAGACTCTATAGGCCATCAGCTCTTTGACGTAGAGTGTCATCCAACATGCTAGCCCTCTTGTACACCACCATCTAGGGGAGTCTTCGATAGGTGGGCTTCGATCCCATGTGTGTCAATATTGCGGGGTGACTTTTTCATATGATCCCACCGACACTCAGGAGGCTGTTGCGTAGGATCTGTTTGTAGCTATGGAGATGGAGAGGGCATCTGACATTTTGCATGACGCGTATGGCATTGATACTCAGGTAAAAGTTAACATGTTCATTGAATTTAATTTATTAAATTTCGATTTTGAAATGCAAGATTAACTAATTTAGTTTTATGATTTTAATAAACTTGTAGGGTCACAGTGTTGATACTGGATACACCGGCCCTCCACCTACTTATTTCTACAGTACACCTATTGGTGGGGTATGTAACTAGTAAACAATTATAAATTTATTACATGTTAATAACATTATTTTACGAATGGTATTTTAATATGTGATTTTGGATGTTGAATAGGCTAATATTAGAGGTTCTAAGGGAACACCTCCCAATGTCAGTGGATTTAGTCAAAACTTCACATAGGTAATCGGATAAATAGTTTAACTAATGAATTGTACTTGTTGATGAATGGTAGCTTAGGTCAGATATTAACGATGATTGCTAAGCATCATCATCGTTATATAAGATCAAAAAGCTCTTCATATTTAAATATTTCTGGAAAAATAAGTTAGTCAAATTTATAAGCATGCATAAATTCAAAAATAATAAAAGTTGATTTAAATCTGCATTGAATAAAATCGAAACTCATTTAATATATGTCTGCCACATATGTGAGGACTTATGTGTTAAGTTTTGTTAAAGCTGAGTGTTAGTCGGTTTTCTAAGAGACCCGCGCCCCCAAAGGGACACGTCCCTTGAGTGGACGTGTCTCCACATGTGGAGACACGTCCTCTCAAGGGATGCATCCCTTAGAGGTGAGTCTCTAAGGTATTAAACTTGGTTCTCTCATTGATATGCAAACATCGAAATCAATAAATGTTTTGCAATCAGCACATTCGAGTATAAGAAGAAATCTGGAAATTGTTTTGACGTAGAATTCTCTCACAGAATTTCAGACCTTAGTGTTTCCATAGATTTTTAGGATCCTATCTAAGTAAGATTTGATTACATTTACATGGTATCAGAGCCACGTTGTGTGAATCCAAATCAAATCTAAAATTAGTTTGCTCTAGAAAAAATCGTATTTTTCAAAATCGAATTCACATCACATTCTTCATAATGTCAAGTGTGATCAGATTTGAAGATCATCTTGTAGGAGCAGACAATTTCACATCATGGAAATTTAGAATCATGATGATCCTTAAAGAGAATAAGCTAGACTCACTTGTGAGAAAAAATAAAAAGGAACCAAAGGCTGAACCTGAGAAAAGTCAATGGATTAAAAACAATGAAAAGGCCATGAAAATCCTAGTAGATGCAGTTAGGGATCATATAGTGCCCATCCTAGCAAAACATGAAACTGCATACCATATGTACAAATCTCTTGAGAGTACGTATGAGATCAACAACACCTGCAGGACTCTTGCATTAAAAAGGCAAATCAACAATGCCCAAATAAACAAAGGAGAGTCCATTAATGCATACTTCATGAGGATTATTGAACTGAGGGATCAATTATCCACAATTGGATATCAGATTGTCAACAAAGAGTTAACCCTAATCGCACTAGGAGGCCTACCAAACTCATGGGAGTAATTTGTTCAAGGAGTGAGTGCGAGATCTAAACTTCCTAAGTTTGATAGGCTAAGAACTAAATGCCTTCAAGAAGAAACCAAACTCTCCACAAAAGAAAATAGACAAAAGAACATAGATGAAGACATTCATGTACTCAACTCAACGTCTAATAAAAGGAGTAAGAAAGACTCCTTCAAGAAAGGATCTTTTAAAAGAAAGAGAAATTCCAATGGAAAGGGATCTTATAAGAAGAAAGATATCTCGCAAGTACAATGCTTTAGATGTAATCAATATGGTCACTATGCAATGAAGTGCCCTAATAGGACTAAACAACAAGCATCCTTTGCTAAAGTAGGAAAGTCAAATTCAGATAATGATTCTGAGAACTTTGTGTTCTATACAGCCTTATCTAGTCAAGTATCCAACAACATTGACAACTGGGTAATTGATAGTGGTTCCTCTAGACACATCACAGGGTTCAGAGAACACTTAGATACTCTGACTAAAAGGTTTGATGAAGATGTAACCATTGGGGACGATTTTGTACACCCAGTAAAAGGGGTTGGAACTTGTTCCATCAAGTTGAAATCCAAGCTTTCTCTATAACTCACTGGAGTCTTATTTGTACCTGGAATAAAGAGGAATCTTATATCCATCTCTGCCCTTAAAGACAATGGCTATAGAGTCACCTTTGTGGATGGGAAAGTTCTAGCATGGCCTAAGAAATCAACAATCAAGAAAGCCCAAACCATAGGTGTAAGACAAGGGTACCTTTACAAACTTTGCACTGAGGTTAAACAAGCCCTTACCCTTGACACCTTGGATTCAAATGAGATTTGGCATAGAAGATTAGGACACCTTCATTTATGTGCCCTACCTTCTGTAGAAAAACTTGTAACAGGCTTACCTAAGTTAAAACCATCTCATGAAGGAACTTGCAAAGGTTGTGCCTTAGGAAAGAATACAAAGGGGTCCTTTCCCAATAGTTTGAGCAAAACCCTAAACATGTTAGAACTAGTTTAGACTTATGTGGACCCATGTATGTACCCTCTAAGGAAGGATTTCTTTACTATGTCATATTTGTAGATGAATTCTCTAGGAAAACCTGGATCTATTTCCTTAAGTGCAAAGAGTCAATATAAATCCTTAGAAGGTTCAAAGAATTTAAAGCCCTTACTGAAAATTTCTCCGGAAAGAAAATAAAAACCTTAAGGACAAACAATGGGAAAGAATACACGTCTAAGATTTTTAAGGAATTTTGCATGAGTGTTGGAATTAAGAGGGAGTTCACAATTGCCTACAACCCTCAACAGAATGGGGTTGCTGAAAGAAAAAATAGAACCATTGTAGAAGCTGCTAAAGCAATGTTACTGGACCAAAATATTGAAACTTCTTTCTAGGCAGAAGCCTCTAGGACTGCTGTTTATATCCAAAATAGATGTCCTCATTCTCATCTTGATAACAAAACTCTTGAAGAAGCCTTTATCGGCATAAAACCTGGCATTAGTCATTTTAGGATTTTTGGCTATCCTATCTATATTCATGTGCCCAAAGAGAAGAGATTCAAACTAGAACCTTCTGGAAAGAAGGGAGTATTTGTGGGTTATAGTGAAACCTCCAAAGCATATAGGATATTCATACCTGGGCAAAAACAATTTGAGTTGAGCAGAGATGTCATCTTTGAAGAAGACATTGCATTCAAGAGGGCAAGAATTTCTAGTGAGACAAAAACTCATTTCCCTGTAGTACCTAAAATGGAACCTGCTCCTGAGATTCCGAGGGAGCATCTTGAGGAAATGCCACATGAAATTCCTTCCACTTCAAATGAGGATACAAATGACATCGACAGAAAGAGACCACTTTGGGCCAGAAAGATGATCAAAGAAGCAGAGGATCATGCAACACCTAAAGGAACATTCAGGGAGAGTAAAAGAGCCAAACGTTTCTCTAGCTATGTTGCTCTAATGAACAACATCATAAACTTAGAACCTGTCAGTGTTACAGAAGCTTTCTGAAATCAACCATGGAAGGATGCAATGACAGAGGAATATTAGTCTATTCTAAAGAATGATGTATGGGATATTGTGCCTAGACCAAAAGAGAAATCTGTTGTCTCTTCCAAATGGCTCTTCAAAATCAAGCATGTTGCTGATGGCAGTATAGAAAAACATAAAGCACATTTTGTGGCAAGAGGTTTTTCTCAAAAGGAAGGCATTGGTTACGAAGAAACATTTGCACCTATTGCCCGTTACACATCAGTGAGAGTACTGTTAGCCATTGCAACAACTAAAGGCTAGAAGATCCATCAAATGGATGTGAAGACTACCTTCCTGAATGGAACCATTGAAGAGGAAGTCTATTTGGAACAGCCTGAAGGTTTTGTGATACATAAACTTGACTCACATGTATGCAGACTGAAGAGAGCCCTCTATGGACTTAAACAGGCTCCCAGGGTCAGGTATGAAAGAATTGACAGCTATCTCTTGGGATTAGGATTTTCAAAGAATGATGCTGACTCCAATCTCTACTTCAAGGTAATCAGAGGTGATTTGCTAATAATTATTTTATATGTTGATGACCTGCTGATAATAGGAGAAGATCACCTCATTGATCAAGGGAAACAAGATCTAATTTTTGAATTTGACATGAAAGACTTGGGTATTCTACACTACTTCCTAGGTTTGGAAGTATGGCAGAAATCAGAGGGCATTATACTAAACCAAGGGAAGTATACTATTGATATTCTGAAAAGATTTGGAATGTTGGACTGTAGACCAATGTCTACACCTATGGAAACCAACCTTCACAAATTGAAAGAAGCAGTAGCAGAATCCAAATGTGTAGATCCAACCCTTTAGAGATAGATGATTGGATCCTTGATGTATCTGGTTAACACCAAACCTGATATTTTCTATGCAGAGAATGTTCTCAGCCAATTCATGTATGAGCCAAAGGAAATTCACTTAATGGCTGTGAAACATATTTTGAGATATCTTCAAGGCACTATTGGATATGGTCTTCTTTACAAGAATGATCAACTAGATCTACATGGGTACTCTGATTCAGATTGGGCTGGAAGTGTAACCGATCGGAAAAGCACATCAGGATGTTGCTTCAGTTTAGGATCGGCTATGATCTCCTGGATTTGCAGAAAACAATCTTTAGTTGCACAGAGCTCAACAAAAGCTGAATACATTGCAGCCTCAATGGGAGCAAGAGAAGCAGTTTGGCTTCATAAATTGCTTGTGGGACTCTTTGGTGAGCCCTTGAATCCTACAATTATTCATTGTGATAATCAGAGTTGCATAAAACTCTCTGTGAATCCTATCTTTCATGATAGATCTAAGCACATTGAGATCCCCTATCATTATGTAAGAGATATGGTGGAAAGGAAAGTGATTCAGTTGGAGTATATTAGTACAAATGATCAAACTGCAGACATTCTCACCAAGCCTCTCTCCCGAATCAAGGTAGAGCACTTCAGGAAGAAACTTGGTATGGTTGAAATGTAATTTGTTATTTATGTTTGAAATACAAATTGTTTATAAATTGTACTAATATATAAAGATGTTTAATGTGTAAACTCTTTGTCATGTGTGTGACTCCATGACCTTATGGGCCTACTCACCCTGTGTACATTATCAAAAGGTGACGATTTTTCTGATAATGAACACTTGTATTTGACATTGTAAAGTGACGACTCTACAATGATGAACTATCATGATAGATATCATATGACTTGATATCTGTGGACATGTCATGATAGTATCTCTGACACT
>CM021101.1:739364289-739399378 GCA_007115665.2 Sequoiadendron giganteum | reverse complement strand
TATGTGAAGTCTTTACACATTTTCTTTCATTCTATTATGGCTTGCTTTCATTTTTGTTGTATTGCATATTCCATGTTGATAATTGTTTGTTTGTCATTACAACCTTAGGTTTTCAATGGACATTTTAAATTACGCAATTCTATACACTTGCCAATTAAATTTTTAATCCACATCTATACAAACCAGCTGATTGTCTTGTCTATGCTACCAAAATTTCCATATAAGTCTCTAAAAAATTGGAATATACTCCTCCCACATTGATAGCACCGATTTAAACTATTTTGGTTTTTATCTCTATCTCTAAATTACCTCAACATTAAAGCTACCTCATCACCTATGTTGTCATATATTTTAAATTTTTCCTTGATTAGTCTACCTACAAGGGATTCTAACCCTTCTCTCCATTGTTTCAAGATTCTTTATTCAAGAATAAGTTAGCAAAATGGGGAAAGGTTCAACCTATCTTGTAGAGCATCTACCAAAAGAAAAAAACCATTGAGGGTACATTGATGCAATGCTAGAGGAAGAAAACAACTTAACTCAATCTCACTCCAATCAACTTATCAAAACTGAAGCAAATCTCAACTTGTCCATTCAATTAGTACTCCTTTACCTTCACAAAACTCATGGATAGAAGACATCAAACTGAGTTCTAAGCACACAATCCCTTAAAAAATTCTCAAACAATTTAAACAACATCAATTTAATTGGTTCAACCCAATTACCAACTTTGATATATCCAATATTAAAACTTCTCAAAACATACTCTCCTAATCAGCAAACTAGGCCCTTTTAGGCCTTATCAATAAGAAACTTCTCAACTACAAGCCTATTTCCACTTATTAATGCTTCAAACATGCATAAATATATTTTTATAACATGAAGGAATCATTCTCCAAACTTACTTCATGATAATTCATCAAACATATATCCTAAACCACCATTCTTGACTGAAAATTAGGACTATTGCATCACTGTCACGGTAGGACAGTCATTAAATGGACTTCAAAAACTTGAAAAATCACCAAACCAAATCTTGAAATAGATTCACAATACCCCTAAACACCTTTTAAAAAAAATATCTTCAAGAAGGAATCAAAAACCATAAACAAATTCTTTAATTCAAACTATACACTGTGCTTTTTCCTGTTTTTTCACAAAAATATAGCCTAGGGCATCATGATTTTAAAAGCTAACTATCACCACTCAATCTGAAACTTTGAGAAATGAAAGAGTACACAAAAAAATAAGTTATTGCTAAATTTAAAGTTATTCCATCAGTTAGAATAAGATAAATTCAATTTTCTTTAATTCAGTTTACCCTAGCAAGGGTTTTGAACCGTCTTCAATAAACAAGCCATAACTTACTCAAATTTGCATGAAATTGAGTGAGACAAAAAGGAGAATTCTATAGACTGATAGATTAATCATTCCAAATGACTTCCCCATGAAACTATGTCTGTACGGGGCCATACAATGCTTCACAATTCTGTTTTACCAGAAAAAACACAAAAAAATGAATATAAAACAGGGTCTCTTTATTGTTTTCTTCATTATTTACATCCCCTCTACCTCTTGCTCGAGGTTATCCATAAATTTAAATGTTTTCCTGACCATATCAAATGACCCAAACCAGCCTTTCACCTACTGGACTCCTAAAATTCCAAATTTGCCATTTGTCATTTTTTGCATTTTTAACCTTGACAACAATTTTGCAAGATTTGCTATTTTTCAACTTTTGAATCCATCAACGCCTAAGAACCACCAAATTAAGTAATTACATGCTGAAAAGTTCCACCAAGACCTTGTTCTAAGAAAAAAACACCTAGAACCTATTTTGGACCTCTTTTTACAACATTTTTCATTTTTGGCAAATTGGATAAAACAACCTATCTAAATGTTCATCTAATGACTCAAACACCATGAAATAATATTCTTCTCATTACCATGCTACAATTAAAATTATCCACCATGCCAAAGAAATGAACAAGGAAGAAACTAATAGACGAAGAGCTCCAAACCTTCAAATAAAAGGAGAGAACGATTGAGGGCATATTGTGAAAAGAAGAAAATGGAAATGATTGACGAAAACAAGCCAATTGAAGAGGAACCTCAACCATCAAAAAGAGAAAAAAAATTGGCAACACAAAGGGCATGAATGCGAAAGCATCATTGTAGGAAAGATTCAAATACCGTAGTTGGAGACACACCCTCTACCAAAAGTGAATACGAAGGGGTCACACCATTAAGCACAAGCGAATATGGAGGGACACCATCTACCGTAAGTGAATATGGAGGGACACCATCTACCACAAGTGAATATGGTTGGACACCATCCACCGCATCTCAAGTTGAGAGTACATCATCACTCGGATTTGATGAAGAAGGTATGCCATCATCCCCACATGAACCTCAAGGTATGTCTTCTACTCCACCCTCGATCAAAGGTACACAATCTAGCCCACCTCAATTAAATATTGATGAAATTGCTAATGTTGAGATGTATGTGCCTAGGAGAACACCACCTAGAATTTTGCATAGAAAGCCAAAGTATTTGATTAATATTGATGAGGATATTTTGCAACACATGGAAGGTAATATTCTAGCACGCACTTGTAGAAGATATGTTGATAAGATTTGGAAAATCTTCTTTGAAAGGTTAAATGAGACCACAAGATGTCAACTATTTGTTGAAATGATGTAGAGTTTAAAGTATAGAAACATCATGAAGACTCTTGGGTTGAGAACATCGAGTTCATCAAGTGAAAACACTATTTTAAAGAATCTAATGGATGCTTATGAGAGTGTGGGTAAGACCTCACGCTCAAAGGATAGTAATGTCACCCAACATGTCATTACATCAACTTTGGTAAGCTATCAAACAAAGAGAGCTAATCTCATTAAAATCCCAGTGAACAAATGAGAATTAGTAGAAAAACTTTATCAAAAGCCATTCAAAGGCAGCAAAGAATTGAGGCACCGATTCAAATTAATTATGGGCATTCTCGGGGAGACTGCCACAAAAATATATAAAAGTTGTTGAAGCATTGAGAACACTTATTGAAGAGTATTGGAAGAATAACACAAGGTCATCCCTGAATCAAAGGGATTTCGTAAGAAGGAGAATCAGTAGTCGGAATCGTGAGCCACATTCAAAGCATTTTTTGGATACGACTCAAACCCAATTTTTTTCATAAATTTCAAAATGATTATCCTCAAATTAGTATTTCTCAAAGATTTTCTGAAATGCTTAAACCTTTTTATCTCAAGATAAATCACACACACACTACTTGTTGTTGTAGACTACATATTGAATTCTCTAACCATTATGATTTTTATCGTTCTATATGTTAAGATTTTCATTCTAACGATGTTTTGCAGGATTGTGGCACAGAATCCCCACCAAAATCTTCAAGAGAGTTTTTATCTAAAAAATTATGTGAAATAGAGGATGACCAAATATTCTACAAGACAACATGTTTGGATGGTTCATGTGATCATTGCAATGGCTTGCAACGAATGCCACTATGTCAACATATGGAAAGCATAGATGAGGTGGGACATAAACTAGTAGAGTTTGGGAAGTATAAAATAGTGGCATACGTTACAAAAGATGGGTCTCAAGAAAAATGGTGTGATTTGGTTATTTAGAAGATTCCAGTGTATCAGTTTATGTCCATGTTTCGTGACAGTATAGTGTATGAGTATGCAAGGCATACCCATAGAGCTCGATGGCTGGACATGCAATTCAAGCTATGCAAGGACACCTTTCTAGTTGGCAGCATAGTATCAATGGTTTAATTTGTAGAGAACTACATTGTACAACCATAGCATGAGGTGCAGTCATAGTATTACAACTCCACACAGGTTTTGATATTTGTGCACATAACATTCATTCATGCAGCTTCAATAGTACAGAGGACCAAAGGAAGGTATTGAGGGGGTATCACTTTTATATTAGTGATGATCGCACACATTCTCCAGAGTTCGTGCAAGGTTACTTCTAGATGTTCTATAGTGATTTGGCTCAGAGTGGCATAGCATACAGTTCGCATATAATATAGTCGAATAACTATGCAACATAGTTCAAGAACGTGTGCATGTTCTACTAGTTGTGCAGGATGCATCTCACTATAGGTGTTCAACATATGTGGAACTTTTGTGAGGTCAGGCATGGAAAGGGGGAGCATGATGGTGTAGGAGCATGCATGAAAAGAGAATTAGCACGAGAAGAGTTAAAGTATAAAAATAGTGCAAAATTGATAGATGCAAGATCAATCGTCGAGTGGTGTAATGCTTCGATGGGTCTAGGTAATGAAGGTACATCTTCAGTTCATATTTTTTTTGGTTGATGGATGATACTAACATTGCACCATATGAAGATTTTTATACACTAACAAGATCGAGTGAGCTACACTCTTTCCTTATCTCAAATGCAAGTTCATGGAGTATCGATACACGAAAGATGGCATGATTTTGTTCTTCATGTATAATGCAAGCCTAGGATGATTGTGAGTCAAGGGAGTGGGTTGACAAATGGTTGACAAGTTATCTTAGCCCACTTCACACATATCGCGCTCCAACAACATTGGAACTAACAAAAATGGAATCATTGGTCGACTTTGACCACGTATCAGATATAGTTCAACCAAGTAATATATCTACTTGCTTAGTAATTGAAATTCCATATTGTTATCTTACTTTGTACTGTATTCATAATGTTGACTAATTTCAAGATATTTGTTGCACATAACAATGCAGGGCATGTTTATGCAGTTATTGTAGATGAAGACAATGAAGAGGGAACAAAATATTACTTGTGTCATTGTGTTGAGGCCAAAAAGAAATTGGAGGCCCTAGTTATAGATGGAGAAAACATCGAATACCCTATAGGCTCAGTTGTTGTTATTGGAACGTGGCTTAGAAGGTACCCACATAAGAATGTTAAACATTGGTTGTTTTAGGACTTTGACATGCATCATAAGATTTTTCATTACTCAAATATTTTCATGGCATCCAATATTTGTTTGACCAAATATGGGGGTAGACCTTTGAACAAGATTTTGTGGAAGTTATGTGAGTCTGACCATGAGGCAATACTTGACACAATAAAGAGTAGAGCAGACCCAGATGGTTTGTTGGATTAATTTTTAAGTATATGCACATTGGTTCTTATTAATTTTATACTTGTATGCACATTAATTTGTTTGATGCTAATGCTATCATCTTATTTTACTTTTCCAATTTGTAAGTAACTTGTTAATAATTGATTGGTGTCCCCTTGCAGAAAATGTAGATTTATGAGCCATCCAAGAGAATCTCAGCCGGAAAAAGCAATGCAACATCCTTATTTTGATGATCTTGACAAATCTCAATTATGATTTTAAGCCATTACAAAAGTGTGTGAAAAGCTTGGTGAGATAATTTCAAGTTATTCATTTGAAGTTAACCTTATCATGAGCACCTATGATGTAGACATTATAAGAGCATCTCGAATTTCAAGATATTCTATTTATGAGAGGTGTTGTGTGCAATAGGTATCTTGGAACTCCCAGTGAAGATGTATGACCAGGAGTGACTAAGTTGAGAAACTAGCATGCCTATTTGTAAGTTCCTTCCATCTATTTTCATTTCATTTCCATTTTGGGTGCTCTTCCTTTTTCTTCTTTTACTTTGCGTATCTATAAGTAAACTACTATAAATTGATTTGTCTCTCCTTGTAGAAAATGTTGATTTATGAGCCATCAAAGAGAATCTCAGTCAAAAAAGCAATGAAACATCCTTATTTTGATGATCTTGAGAAATCTCAATTCTGATTTGAAGCCATTATAAAAGAGCATGTGAAGCTTTGCAAGGGAATCTCAAGTTACTCACTTGAAGTTAACCTCATAATGAGCACCTATGATGTAGACATTATAAGAGAGTCTTGAATGTATGAGTGACATCATAAAATATTTGTGAGAAAAAAGTACCTAAGGCATTGTAATGAGATTTACTTGTAATGAGATTTATTGAAATAATGAAATTTGGTGCAGGGGCACCAAGGTTATTGAGCAAATTTGGTTCATGGAAGTCTTAAGTTAGTTTTGTGTTTTGAGTTTTGTCAATTGAATAAGGTCATATTAGACTAATTTATAATGTAATAAGTCATGTTAGTTGGTTTTGGGGTCATTTTCAAGTTCATGTTACATATTTATCAAAATGATGTAAAATCACAAAAATTGAAAAGTTGTCAATGTGAAAAAAGTACAAAAAAATGTAAACTTGAAGTGATTCTGATAGCAATACAAGGAGGCAATCAACTCACTTCCACAATAGAAAAGGATTCCAACCTCCTTCCTTCCCTCAAAACTCAATATTGGCTTATTTTCAACTTTGCACCTAGTCACTCTTGTAGATTTGCAGACCTATTTTTCCCACCTTAACTCTTAGAATTCCTTAACAACCTCAGCAACAAACCACCATTTTATGCACCCATTTAAGCCTTCTTCAACACACATAAAACCCTCATAAGACTCTTTTGGACCATATTTCACAAAACAATAAACCCCCCTTTATTCTTCCTATCACATGCAAATCACCATTGGGAAGCATTAACCAGTCTGCCAAACCACCAATTCCTCCACTTTTAGGGCACGATAAGCCCTCTAACATAACAAACCCCAAAACCCTCTTCATTCACAAGTCAGGCAAGGGTTTATTGAAAAATCATACTCCAAACCTTCCCACAACCAACAAAATCCTAAAACACCTTCAAAAATGTTTGCACAAGCTTAAAATTTCAAGAGATATCGCTGCCCCCAAAGATTTCTTCAAACCCTAGCACTAAACCACCATTTTCCACTAAAAAATGCACCATTTGACATCTAGGGAATCACCTAAAAACCATATATTCGCCTCCCTTGCACAAAAAACTTTGCACACATGTTTTATAACCCTAACTAAGCCTTTCCATCGAGTTACAAAAGCATATAGTGGGTGGAAGGCTTAATATGACATTTTAATGCACTCAAAACCCTTAAAACAGGGTATACAGATCGACCCTCAGTAATTGGCTTCTAAAATGCACAAAATCACTTGAAATCCAACCAAACCAAAACTAAAATGGAGTTAAGTATACTTCCCACCTAATTACATTGAAAAGAGAGCACAATCGCTCTGATTTGCGTTCAACCGGCTTGATCCCTTAAGGGTCCAAAGTGCAAAAGGGCAACAATCTTTGACAGGTTATTACTCAGAAAATGTGGTGCTTACAAAATCTTCGTCTAAACCTACGAGATCACGTTGGGCCCCTCTAAAATAAACTCTCTCAATTTTTTTTATCTCGAAGTGGTTTTCTTGTGGTGTCCAGTTTTCACTTGATGGAAAAAAATGTCAAATGCAAGCAGTGCAAAGTTGCAAAGTGGTGCAACTTTCATTTTGCAACCCATGTGACCAAATGAACTATCCCAAAGTTTTTGAATAGGTATTTTTATGCTAGGAATAGTCCTCTTTTGCACGCGAACACACGAAATCGCTCTGAGCTATGTTCAACCAAATCGACCCCTTAAGGGTCCAAAGTGCAAAATGGCTGCAAAATTCAGCATGTTGTTACTCAGATACTATGATGCTTAGAAACTTCTCATCTGATCCTACGAGATCACATTGGGCTCCTCTACAATAACCTCTCCAGTTTTTTTTTTTTTAAATCTCAGAGTGGTTTTCTCGTGGTGCCCAGTTTTCACTAGATGGAAAAAGTGTCAAATGCAAGTAGTGCAAAGTTGCAAAGTGGTGCAACTTTCGTTCTATAACTCGTGTGACGAAATAGAATGTTCCAACATGTCCAAATAGGTATTTTTTATGCTAGGAATGGTCCTCTTTTGCACCCAAACACACGGAATCGCTCTGAGCTACATTCAACTGGATCAATCCCTTAAGGGTCCAAAGTGCAAAATGGCTGCAAACTTCAACATGTTATTAATTGGATACCATGATGCTTAGGAAATTCTTGTCTAATCCTATGATATCATGTTGGGCTCCTCTACAATAACCTCTCTCATTTTTTGTTATCTCAGAGTGGTTTTCTTGTGATGTCAAGTTTTCACTTGATGGAAAAAGTGTCAAATGCAAGCAGTGCAAAGTTGCAAAGTGGTGCAACTTTCATTCTACAACTCGTGTGACCAAATAGACTATTCTGAATAGGTATGTTTATGCTAGGAATGGTCCTCTTTTTCACCCCAAACATGCGTAATCGCTCTGAGCTATGTTCAAGCGGATCGATCCCTTAAGGGTCCAAAGTGCAAAATGGCTGCAAACTTCAGCATGTTGTTACTCGGATATCGTGATTCTTAGAAAATTATCATCTGATCCTATAGGATCGCATTGGACCCCTCTACAATAATCTCTCTCGGTTTTTTTATTTCAAAGGAATTTTCTTGTGGTGGCGAATTTTCACTTGAACAAAAAGTTATCAAATGCAAGTAGTTGAAAGTTGCAAAGAGGTGCAACTTTTGTTCTGCAGCTCGTGTGACCAAAAAGATTATTCCAACATGTTTGAATAGGTATTTTTACACTAGGAATGGTCCCTTTCACATCCAAACACTCGAAATCGCTCTGAGCTACGTTCAACCGAATCGATCCCTTAAGGGTCCAAAGTGCAAAGTGGCTGCAAACTTCAGCATGTTGTTACTCGGATACCATGATGCTTAGAAAATTCTCAACTTATCATATGGGATCGTGTTGGGACCCTCTACAATAACCTCTCTCATTTTTTGCTAGCTCAAAGGCATTTTCCCGTTGTGGCAAATTCACTTGGGGAAAAAGTTATCAAATGCAAGTAGTTGAAAGTTGCAAAGTGGTGCAACTTTCGTTCTGCAGCTCATGTGACCAAATGGATTGTTCCAATGCACCCGAATAGGTATCTTTATTCTAGGAATGGTTCTCTTTCACACCCAAACATGTGGAATCACTTTGAGCTACGTTCAACCAGATCGATCCCTTAAGGGTCCAAAGTGCAAAATGGCTGCAAACTTCAGCATGCTATTACTCAAATACCGTGATTCTTAGAAACTTCTCATCTGATCCCATGGGATTGCGTTGGTCCCCTCTATAATAACCTCTCTCATTTTTTTCTATCTTAGAGGCATTTTCTTGTGGTGGCCAATTTTCACTTGGAGAAAAAGTTGTCAAATGCAAGTAGTTGAAAGTTGCAAAGTGGTGCAACTTTCTTTCTGTAGCTCATGTGACCAAACAGATTGTTCCAACACCTCTAAATAGGTATTTTTATGCTAGACATGGTCCTCTTTCACACCCAAACATGCAGAATCACTTTGAGCTACGTTCAACCGGATCGATCCCTTAAGGGTCCAAAGTGCAAAATGGCTGCAAAATTCAACATGATGTTACTTGGATACCATGACACTTAGAAAATTCTTGTTTGATCTTATGGTATTGCGTTGGACCCCTATATAATAACCTCTCTTGGTTTTTTCTATATTAGAGGCATTTTCCTGTGGTGGCGAATTTTCACTTGGAGAAAAAGTTGTTAAATGCAAGTAGTTGAAAGTTGCAAAGTGGTGCAACTTTCATTCTGCAAATTGTGTGACCAAATAGACTATTCCAACACATTTGAATGTGTACGTTTACGCTATACATGGTCCTCTTTGCACCCAAACATGCGGAATTTCTTTGAGTACGTTCAATCAGATCGATCCCTTAAGGATCCAAAATACAAAAGGGAAGCAATCTCTGACGGGCTATTACACAGAAACTGTGATGCTTACGAACTCTCCGTCTGAGCCTACGGGATCATGTTGGGACCCTCTATAATAAACTCTCTCAGGTTTTGTTATCTCAGAGTCGTTTTCCTGTGGTGTCCAATTTTCACTTGATGGAATAAGTGTCAAATGCAAGCAGTGTAAAGTTGCAAACTGGTGCAACTTTTGTTTTGCAATTCGTGTGACCAAATAAATTGCTCCAAAATGTCTTGATAGGTACGTTTATGCTAAGCATGGTCCTCTTTCACACTCAAACACATGGAATTACTCTGAGCTACATTAAACCTGCTTGATCCCTTATGATGGCATGAAAAACAATCGAAAAGAGAAACATACACATGTAGGTTGAGAAGTCCAATTTTTCCACACAAAAAGAATATAATCATTAGAAACTCAAAGTTAGTGGTTTTTGAAGAGTTTGAAGGAGAATATCAATCAAATTTCTTTGTTTCTTTGTTAATTTTTATGCATTTTCTTCATTTCCAGCCTGTGTACGGGTCTGTACAGTAGGATTTTTCTCTAAGATGATCTGAATTTGTTGTAGAATGGTTTTAACTTTGATTAGAATCCATTCTTGTGGAATTATATTAAGTCCCAAGCAACTTAGAAGTAGATTTCTGAAACAGGTTTGAACTTGCTCATACAAGGGTTTGATTGTAATATGTTGAAATAGGCCATTCCACCTATTGTTCATGTTGTGTCTCAGTGGAATGGGCTTGATGTAAGTAGGATAGGGAGTAGCAATAATAAAATATCATTGGCAAAGGCATTGGAAAATATTACTAACGTTGCCCCTGTTGAAAATTCAGAATTTAGGCCTTAAAAGCAAAGCTAGAAGAGGTGAAAAAAAGAAATTGCTTGAGAATAAGTTAGAATAGGTTGGAAATAGAATGAGGTTGTGGAGTTTGATGTGTTCAAAAGGTCTGCAAGCACAAGGGAGGTCAAAAGTATGTTATGGCATGATGCCATAGTTGGGAAAAGAGGGGTTTTCAATGAAAAAGAGAGGTTTGAGGGAGTAAAAGTGGGTAAAGTCAGGGGGCAGCATAATTTGGTGATCAATTAAGTTTGTGCAGGAAGAATGAAAAGTGTTGGAAGAGTTTTTGAGGTTGTATGAGGTTCAAGTTCGGGTTAAGGGGTTCAGCTCGTCGGTTCGGCCAAATTTTTTTAGAGGGGGGTTCGGTTCGTTTTGGGTTCGTTAGTACAAAAACCATGTAAAAACAATATATATATATATGCAACCTAGAAGCATGAATTAGGATTAGAATATAACATAACTTCATATAAAAAAAAACCACCATAAACTTGAATGTCATTTAAAACATGCATGATAAATATTCATCGTTGAAACTTGAATTGGGTAGCTTGACATACACAGTCTATTGATGCCAGGGTTCAATTTATATGATTTAAAAAAAAAGAAGCTAACTGAGTAGAGTTATTAGCATTCTTCAAAAATCATAAGAATTTTTTTAGTACACTAGCCATTTTGATGTCTTCTTGCAATCTCAAACATTATTTTGTATCATTGTTACATTGGTCTTGAGAGTGGTAGTTTAATATAGCTTCACAATACAAAATCTAGTTTACCTGTAAAGTGTAGGAAGATTTTTCTTTGAAAGAACCAAAGGGTGACTGCACAATTGAAGTGTATAAACACATATCTTTTTGTAATATCAAGGATAATTTTTGAAATCTTTCTATGAATCATTTCATGCAATACCAATTGAAAACGTGTTTTTTTTTTTTTTTTACATAAAGTTGTTTAACATCAATCTATTAATATTCAAGACAAACCATGAAGGACAACAATGATCAATGTTAGGGCTAACCAATTAATAAGTATACACATGAATAATTCAAGCATGTACATGTAAATAAGGGAAGCACAAGTACTCAAAAACACGTAAACCTTGAAGTATACATACAAATACATAGTATACACAAATTAATACAAAGTATATGCACGAATACAAGGTATACGCATGAAAACATGTAAGTCACAAAGTATACATTGGAACACACGTAAGTCACAAAGTATACATGTAAGTTGTAAAGTATACAATTGAATACACGTAACTCATATCTATTGAACCATGAATTTAGAATAAAAATATGGACACCATCGATTAAAAAAAAAATTTGTATTAACCAAATAGCCATGTAGGCATACATCAATATATGTCGATATAAGTATGAAATATAAGTACAAAATAGCCATATAGGCTTACGAGAATGCCATATAGGCATACAATGTCAAATATATCCAATACAAAATATGTACAAAACTGCCATGTAGGCATACAACAAAGGGCTCTGGAATCAAAATTCATTGCTCTCCATGCTTTCGAAATAAACTCTTTCCCTTTGCTTGTCGATCAGATGGCGATACATTTTTCACTTATTTATGTTGTGCTCAAGGAGTGCTCCTACTGCTCCTCCTAGTGTTTAGTTCTCGGTGATGTTTTATCTGTTACAATAAGAAGTAAATACATTACTATATAGAAATTACATTATAAAAAATGATATATTTAACAAAATAATCACTTGTTGCCATCTGATGATCACTCTCCATGAGGGAAATATTCGCACGCCTAGGCTGAGGTGTGTTGAAGCCCTGCATAAACCATCCAAATAGAAATTAAACCATGAATCAATAATGGTTTTCTTTTTCACTGACTAACATCTATAACAACAAATGTAAATTGAAATTTAGTAATTTGACTCATACCTCCCTTGTCAGAGCCATCAAATATTTTATAACAGATGAAACACTGATCTCCATTACCCTCGTCACATTTGGAGGTGTTTCTGCTTGCAACATCTAAAAATAAAACAACAAATTATTCAATCACAAAAACTACAATAGCGATCCACGTCATGACTTATAATGTATGAGATAATAAATAAAATTTTGAGTACTTATTAAACTATATATTTCTGACAATCATGCTTACTATTTTTCCTATCCATATCTTGTTCGAAAGCACATATTTTTAGGATTTTACCCATAGCAGCAAGCTGGTGAACCGTTTGATAAAATGCTTTTGTAGACATGTACGATAATTGTGGTGGCATAGAGAAGGCAATGAACTGTTTGAAAAAATGCCTCAAAGAAATGGGGTCTCGTGGTGATGGAATGCCATTACAAACAAATGCATGTCATGACATTCCATCACCATAAGATCGCATTTCTTTCAAGCATTTTTTCAGACAGTTATTTCCTTCTCTATGGTATTATTTCTTACTATTATGCTTTGATAGAAATTTTTCCAAGCATCCATAGTTGGTTGGAAAGCACCTATTTTAGGCTTTTAGCTATAGCAACAAGGAAGTGAGTAGTTTGATAAAATGCTTTAGTAAACTACACATGTATGGAAAATGTGGTATCATAGAAAAGGTGGTGAACTACTTGAAGAAATTCCTTCTCATGGTGATGGAATGGCATTCCATCACCATGAGACCACATTTCTTCAAGGCATTTTTTCAACCTACTAACTGCCTTGTTTATGTCATTGCTTACTATTATGCTTTGATAGATTTTTTCCAAGCATCCATAGTTTGTTGGAAAGCACATTTTTTAAGCTTTTAGCCATAGCAGAGAGGAAATGAAATGTTTGATAAAATTCTTTGGTATACATGTATGGAAAATGTGGTAGCATAGAAAAGGCGGTGAGTTGTTTGAAAAAGTGGTGCAGGTGCACCTTTACAAGAGCATGCCTCCATGAGGAAAATTTAGGATTTTGAGATTGTATAGGTATTTTCATGATGTAATAAGGCTTAAATAGCCATTTTTGATTTTTTAATGGTCTTTGGTAGTCATTTTAGGTATAAATTGTAAAGTTGCAGAATCTTAACAAAAGTTGTCAATCAATGTTGTAAAAATGCAAAAAGGTGCCAAGTGGAGGAATATGAAGAGTCAAGGTAGTTGTAGAGGCAATCTTAGGCGCTTAGGAAGTTGAAATGATTGGGAAAGTGTTTAAAATATGTGATTCATCATTGTTATCTGTTGTTGAAGCATTTTAAAGGAGAAAACTAATAAAATATCACTGTTATACTGCTATTTTTTGTGTTTTCCTCCATCATCTGCCAGTGTATAGTTCCGTGCAGGTGGCAATGCATCAATAAAGTGTGTGAATTTAAGGAGTTAGGTGTTGGAATCAATTTAAAACTAATTATAGTGCTTGATATTGAGTTTCAAGCTTTTGGTGGCTTGATTTCTCTAGGCGGTTAGAAAATAGGGGCTAAGGGTTTGATTGCCCAAATGAACTAAAAAGTCCATTCCACCTTTTTGTAGCAAATATTTCTTAGTGGAATGGACCAGCTTGAAGTATGATTAGGTGTAGAAGATAAGGAATTGGTTTGGTGAAGTTCTTGTGTGAGTTCTCCTCGCTGCCCTAGTGAAAAACCAGTTTTGGTGCCTTTTAAACAAGGCTAGAGTGAGTGAAAAGACGATAGGGGTTTAGAAGTGGATATAATCCCCTGAAAAACATGAGAGTGGGTGAATTGGATGGTTTTTATAATATTTGAGAGGTTGTAAGTGGTTAGAGAAGTGAATAAGTGAGAAACAATAGGTGAAAGAGGGTGAAAACTAGTGAAAAAAGAGTGATTTTGTGAAGGAAGTGTATGTAGATCTTTGGGGAAGAACTATTTGAGGATGGAATGAGCATGTACAGGAATAAATAAGCCTGATTGAATTGATTATAATCTTGTGAGAGGTTAGGGCATAAGAGTTTCAATAAGCCTTAATTGATTGCAAGGAAAGTGAGGGTTTTATGAAAAGGGGTCTAAATAAGCGAGAGGAAACCAAAAGGTTGAATAATCTGAGGTTTTCTTGGTTGTATTTTGACTGTTTAGAGGTTTCAATTGTTGGTTGTGTGTTTGGAGAGGTTTCTCTTTGAAAAATATGCCTAATTGTGGCCTAATTTAGCATTAAAAGCCAGATTTGGGACAGTTGCTCCAAAAGAGTTGTAAGTGAGTTTCAGATATGTAAGTGACTGTCTTTTCTAGTTTGGAGCATAGAAAAGACACTGAACTATTTGAAAATATGCCTTAGTAAAATGTGGTCTCATGGAATGCCATGACAAGAAAATGCAATTGGAAGCTGCTCCTAGACTTATTACTTATGCTATGTGAAGTAATTGCATCACTACTTATGTTGAATTTCTAAACAACTATATTGTAGTTGATATTTTGTCATCTATCAACATCTAGTTATTAGTTATGGAATGTGAAGTAATTCTTTGAGTTTGAATGATGTGCAATGCAACGTAATCAACGATATGAATATAAACTACATAAATCTATTAAGTACTGTAAATGTATTCAAATCTTACTTAGATAGGATCCTAAAAATCTATGGAAACACTAAGGTCTGAAATTCTGTGAGAGAATTCTAAGTCAAAACAATTTCCATATTTCTTCTTATATTCGAACGTGCTGGTTGCAGAACATTTATTGATTTTGATGTTTACATATCAATGAGAGAACCTAGTTTAATACCTTAGAGACTCGCCTCTAAGGGATGCGTCCCTTGAGAGGACGTGTCTCCACGTCCGCTCAAGGGACGTGTCCCTTTGGGCACGCGGGTCTCTTAGACAACTGGCTAACACTCGGCTTTAACAAAACTTAACACATAAGTCCTCACATATGTGGCAGACATATATTATATGAGTTCCGATTTTATTCAATGCAAATTTAAATCAAATTTTATTATTTTCGAGTTTATGCATGCTTATAAATTCGACTAACTTATTTTTCCAAAAATATTTAAATATGAAGAGCTTTTTTATCTTATATAAACGATGATGATGCTTAGAAATCATCATTTATATCTGACCTAAGCTACCATTCATCAACACTCCCTCTTAGCTAGGGAAGATATTTCAAATCAAATAAGTGGAGATATCAACTTCACACGTGATATCGAAGATATGATACATTTTTTCAATGTTGTCAAGTCACATGACATTCTTCATAACACATTTTCATTATGGTATGTGCACTGACATCAAGTCACATGATGTCTACCATAATTCATGGCATATCCATGGATATAAATATCCACCATGATTATCTCTTCAGGATCACAATGATCTTCAGATGATATCAAGTCCCATGATATCCATCAAAATGTCCAAGAGATACTATCATGACATGTCCACAGATATCATGATAGTTTATCATTGTAGATTCGTCACTTTACAATGTCAAATACAAGTGTTCATTATCAGAAAGATCGCGACCTTTTGATAATGTACACAGGGGGAGTAGGCCCATAAAGTCATGGAGTCACACACATGACAAAAGAGTTTACACATTAAACATCTTTATATATTAGTACAATTTATAAACAATTTGTATTTCAAACATAAATAACAAATTACATTTCAACCATACCAAGTTTCTTCCTGAAGTGCTCTACCTTGATTTGGCAGAGAGGCTTGGTGAGAATGTCTGCAGTTTGATCATTTGTACTGATATACTCCAACTGAATCACTTTCCTTTCCACCATATCTCTTACATAATGATAGGGGATCTCAACGTGCTTAGATCTATCATGAAAGACAGGATTCACAGAGAGTTTTATGCAACTCTGATTATCACAATGAATAATTGTAGGATTCAAGGGCTCACCGAAGAGTCCCACAAGCAATTTATGAAGCCAAACTGCTTCTCTTGCTCCCATTGAGGCTGCAATGTATTCAGCTTTTGTTGAGCTCTGTGCAACTAAAGATTGTTTTATGCAAATCCAAGAGATCATAGCCGATCCTAAATTGAAGCAACATCCTGATGTGCTTTTCCGATCGGTTACACTTCCAGCCCAATCTGAATCAGAGTACCCATGTAGATCTAGTTGATCATTCTTGTAAAGAAGACCATATCCAATAGTGCCTTGAAGATATCTCAAAATATGTTTCACAGCCATTAAGTGAATTTCCTTTGGCTCATACATGAATTGGCTGAGAACATTCTCTGCATAGAAAATATCAGGTTTGGTGTTAACCAGATACATCAAGGATCCAATCATCTATCTCTAAAGGGTTGGATCTACACATTTGGATTCTGCTACTGCTTCTTTCAATTTGTGAAGGTTGGTTTCCATAGGTGTAGACATTGGTCTACAGTCCAACATTCCAAATCTTTTCAGAATATCAATAGTATACTTCCCTTGGTTTAGTATAATGCCCTCTGATTTCTGCCATACTTCCAAACCTAGGAAGTAGTGTAGAATACCCAAGTCTTTCATGTCAAATTCAAAAATTAGATCTTGTTTCCCTTGATCAATGAGGTGATCTTCTCCTATTATCAGCAGGTCATCAACATATAAAATAATTATTAGCAAATCACCTCTGATTACCTTGAAGTAGAGATTGGAGTCAGCATCATTCTTTGAAAATCCTAATCCCAAGAGATAGCTGTCAATTCTTTCATACCTGACCCTGGGAGCCTGTTTAAGTCCATAGAGGGCTCTCTTCAGTCTGCATACATGTGAGTCAAGTTTATGTATCACAAAACCTTCAGGCTGTTCCAAATAGACTTCCTCTTCAATGGTTCCATTCAGGAAGGTAGTCTTCACATCCATTTGATGGATCTTCTAGCCTTTAGTTGTTGCAATGGCTAACAGTACTCTCACTGATGTGTAACGGGCAATAGGTGCAAATGTTTCTTCGTAACCAATGCCTTCCTTTTGAGAAAAACCTCTTGCCACAAAATGTGCTTTATGTTTTTCTATACTGCCATCAGCAACATGCTTGATTTTGAAGAGCCATTTGGAAGAGACAACAGATTTCTCTTTTGGTCTAGGCACAATATCCCATACATCATTCTTTAGAATAGACTAATATTCCTCTGTCATTGCATCCTTCCATGGTTGATTTCAGAAAGCTTCTGTAACACTGACAGGTTCTAAGTTTATGATGTTGTTCATTAGAGCAACATAGCTAGAGAAACGTTTGGCTCTTTTACTCTCCCTGAATGTTCCTTTAGGTGTTGCATGATCCTCTGCTTCTTTGATCATCTTTCTGGCCCAAAGTGGTCTCTTTCTGTCGATGTCATTTGTATCCTCATTTGAAGTGGAAGGAATTTCATGTGGCATTTCCTCAAGATGCTCCCTCGGAATCTCAGGAGCAGGTTCCATTTTAGGTACTACAGGGAAATGAGTTTTTGTCTCACTAGAAATTCTTGCCCTCTTGAATGCAATGTCTTCTTCAAAGATGACATCTCTGCTCAACTCAAATTGTTTTTGCCCAGGTATGAATATCCTATATGCTTTGGAGGTTTCACTATAACCCACAAATACTCCCTTCTTTCCAGAAGGTTCTAGTTTGAATCTCTTCTCTTTGGGCACATGAATATAGATAGGATAGCCAAAAATCCTAAAATGACTAATGCCAGGTTTTATGCCGATAAAGGCTTCTTCAAGAGTTTTGTTATCAAGATGAGAATGAGGACATCTATTTTGGATATAAACAGCAGTCCTAGAGGCTTCTGCCTAGAAAGAAGTTTCAATATTTTGGTCCAGTAACATTGCTTTAGCAGCTTCTACAATGGTTCTATTTTTTCTTTCAGCAACCCCATTCTGTTGAGGGTTGTAGGCAATTGTGAACTCCCTCTTAATTCCAACACTCATGCAAAATTCCTTAAAAATCTTAGACGTGTATTCTTTCCCATTGTTTGTCCTTAAGGTTTTTATTTTCTTTCCGGAGAAATTTTCAGTAAGGGCTTTAAATTCTTTGAACCTTCTAAGGATTTATATTGACTCTTTGCACTTAAGGAAATAGATCCAGGTTTTCCTAGAGAATTCATCTACAAATATGACATAGTAAAGAAATCCTTCCTTAGAGGGTACATACATGGGTCCACATAAGTCTAAACTAGTTCTAACATGTTTAGGGTTTTGCTCAAACTATTGGGAAAGGACCCCTTTGTATTCTTTCCTAAGGCACAACCTTTGCAAGTTCCTTCATGAGATGGTTTTAACTTAGGTAAGCCTGTTACAAGTTTTTCTACAGAAGGTAGGGCACATAAATGAAGGTGTCCTAATCTTCTATGCCAAATCTCATTTGAATCCAAGGTGTCAAGGGTAAGGGCTTGTTTAACCTCAGTGCAAAGTTTGTAAAGGTACCCTTGTCTTACACCTATGGTTTGGGCTTTCTTGATTGTTGATTTCTTAGGCCATGCTAGAACTTTCCCATCCACAAAGGTGACTCTATAGCCATTGTCTTTAAGGGCAGAGATGGATATAAGATTCCTCTTTATTCCAGGTACAAATAAGACTCCAGTGAGTTATAGAGAAAGCTTGGATTTCAACTTGATGGAACAAGTTCCAACCCCTTTTACTGGGTGTACAAAATCGTCCCCAATGGTTACATCTTCATCAAACCTTTTAGTCAGAGTATCTAAGTGTTCTCTGAACCCTGTGATGTGTCTAGAGGAACCACTATCAATTACCCAGTTGTCAATGTTGTTGGATACTTGACTAGATAAGGCTGTATAGAACACAAAGTTCTCAGAATCATTATCTGAATTTGACTTTCCTACTTTAGCAAAGGATGCTTGTTGTTTAGTCCTATTAGGGCACTTCATTGCATAGTGACCATATTGATTACATCTAAAGCATTGTACTTGCGAGATATCTTTCTTCTTATAAGATCCCTTTCCATTGGAATTTCTCTTTCTTTTAAAAGATCCTTTCTTGAAGGAGTCTTTCTTACTCCTTTTATTAGACGTTGAGTTGAGTACATGAATGTCTTCATCTATGTTCTTTTGTCTATTTTCTTTTGTGGAGAGTTTGGTTTCTTCTTGAAGGCATTTAGTTCTTAGCCTATCAAACTTAGGAAGTTTAGATCTCGCACTCACTCCTTGAACAAATTACTCCCATGAGTTTGGTAGGCCTCCTAGTGCGATTAGGGTTAACTCTTTGTTGACAATCTGATATCCAATTGTGGATAATTGATCCCTCAGTTCAATAATCCTCATGAAGTATGCATTAATGGACTCTCCTTTGTTTATTTGGGCATTGTTGATTTGCCTTTTTAATGCAAGAGTCCTGCAGGTGTTGTTGATCTCATACGTACTCTCAAGAGATTTGTACATATGGTATGCAGTTTCATGTTTTGCTAGGATGGGCACTATATGATCCCTAACTGCATCTACTAGGATTTTCATGGCCTTTTCATTGTTTTTAATCCATTGACTTTTCTCAGGTTCAGCCTTTGGTTCCTTTTTATTTTTTCTCACAAGTGAGTCTAGCTTATTCTCTTTAAGGATCATCATGATTCTAAATTTCCATGATGTGAAATTGTCTGCTCCTACAAGATGATCTTCAAATCTGATCACACTTGACATTATGAAGAATGTGATGTGAATTCGATTTTGAAAAATACGATTTTTTCTAGAGCAAACTAATTTTAGATTTGATTTGGATTCACACAACGTGGCTCTGATACCATGTAAATGTAATCAAATCTTACTTAGATAGGATCCTAAAAATCTATGGAAACACTAAGGTCTGAAATTCTGTGAGAGAATTCTACGTCAAAACAATTTCCAGATTTCTTCTTATACTCGAATGTGCTGATTGCAAAACATTTATTGATTTCGATGTTTGCATATCAATGAGAGAACCAAGTTTAATACCTTAGAGACTCACCTCTAAGGGATGCATCCCTTGAGAGGACGTGTCTCCACATGTGGAGACACGTCCACTCAAGGGACGTGTCCCTTTGGGGGCGCGGGTCTCTTAGAAAACCGACTAACACTCAGCTTTAACAAAACTTAACACATAAGTCCTCACATATGTGGCAGACATATATTAAATGAGTTTCGATTTTATTCAATGCAGATTTAAATCAACTTTTATTATTTTTGAATTTATGCATGCTTATAAATTTGACTAACTTATTTTTCCAGAAATATTTAAATATGAAGAGCTTTTTGATCTTATATAACGATGATGATGCTTAGCAATCATCGTTAATATCTGACCTAAGCTACCATTCATCAACAAGTACAATTCATTAGTTAAACTATTTATCCGATTACCTATGTGAAGTTTTGACTAAATCCACTGACATTGGGAGGTGTTCCCTTAGAACCTCTAATATTAGCCTATTCAACATCCAAAATCACATATTAAAATACCATTCGTAAAATAATGTTATTAACATGTAATAAATTTATAATTGTTTACTAGTTACATACCCCACCAATAGGTGTACTGTAGAAATAAGTAGGTGGAGGGCCGGTGTATCCAGTATCAACACTGTGACCCTACAAGTTTATTAAAATCATAAAACTAAATTAGTTAATCTTGCATTTCAAAATCGAAATTTAATAAATTAAATTCAATGAACATGTTAACTTTTACCTGAGTATCAATGCCATACGCGTCATGCAAAATGTCAGATGCCCTCTCCATCTCCATAGCTACAAACAGATCCTACGCAACAGCCTCCTGAGTGTCGGTGGGATCATATGAAAAAGTCACCCCGCAATATTGACACACATGGGATCGAAGCCCACCTATCGAAGACTCCCCTAGATGGTGGTGTACAAGAGGGCTAGCATGTTGGATGACACTCTACGTCAAAGAGCTGATGGCCTATAGAGTCTCTACATCGACACTCTCCTTTATGATGGAAGGGATGACGATGTGCTCATTCGGTGACCTAGGGTTGTCTGGCTTGCCGTGTAGGATCCAGATGTGCATCGGGTCTATCTTGTGCCAACCCCCCGCCTTTCCCTCGGAAGTCCCTCATATCAAAATAATTTGGGATTTTGTTCAAGATGAACTCAGTGTATAGTTTCCTAATGAAATACTACAAGACTTCACAATTGTTGCATGGTGGGTCATCAAAAACCATGTACCACCTATCCCAAAAATATTTCCTATTCTCTTGGTGGTGGCACCAATGAATAAGAAACCTCTTCACATTGAGGGAGAGATTTCCATTTGACCGTGGGTCAGTGAATAATGCACACAAATCACCTTTTGTAATTTTTAAATCTTTTACTTATTTTATGATAATTTATCTTGGTAAAAATCCCTAGCCGCCTGCCTCCTATCCTACCAACTAGTTAATTGTTTGTTGATTGAATCTACACTTTTTAACATATCTTGCAGTGAAGTTTCCAGGGTCATTCTTTCCGCAGTTGAACCGTTTGGATCATCCAACTTCCCAATTAAATCCTCAATTTGTTTTTTACTATTCTCAATTTCACCCATTAAATTTTGTTGAGTGTCAGGAGGGTGTTGAGGGATTGGTGGAGGAGGTTGTTGTTGTTGAGGATTTTGTTCTTGCTGTGGATTTTGAGGAGGGTTTCCAGGTTGATTAACATCTCCTAAAAATTCAAAAAATAAATATCAAATACAACCTAAAACTAACAAATTCAAAAAAAAAAACAATCCTTACCTCTTTGACCTCCTCATTGATGTGGCAGAATCCTGGCGATGAATCAATAACTGTTGATGAAGAATTTTGCAAAAAGAACCTCCTAGAACGCGAGCACGAAATTCTGGGGTTTTTGGTCATAGGCAACAATAAAAACACTGTAAAAAATGAAAATGAATTCGACATCTTTTTATTGTTTTTAACATGTGAGCGCATGTGTTATGGGCTTGTGGTGGCCGAGCCTCAGGTTTGGCACACCAAGACATAACGCGCTCGTGTTATGAGTTTTCAAATTTTTTAAAAAAGTGGCCACAAAATTGCTACCCATCTTCATGCACCTGCTCGTACATTGTACAATATTGATGCATACATTGTTGTGAAATAGTACTTCTGTGCAAAGAAAGTTTGTGGAAGAGGTGAGGATTTCATCTTCAATAGATGGTCATGGATTTTGGGTACCCAAGGGTGATTTTTCTTTTGAATCAAAGTTACCTACAAAGAAAACTATGTCATGGAACCAGAGTCCTGGCCACATTGGAGAAAAGGGTTTAAGGACCTTGAAAAATAAAAACCTTGTTGAAGGTTTGTCTGATTGTAATATTGAATTTGATTTCTACGAGGATTGCATTTATGGAAAAAAAAAACCGCATTTAGTTTTACTCGAGTTCTCATAAATCTTGTGGTGTATTGGATCTTATTCATTTTGATGTGGTTGGTCCTGTAGATGTTCCTTCAATTGGTAAATCCACATATTATGTTTTATTTATTGATGATTATAGCAGAAGGGCGTGGGTATACTTTCTAAAGAGTAAATCTAAAGTTTTCAATCATTTTAAAGAATTTAAATCAATGGTTGAGTTGCAGACTAGAAAGAAGATAAAATGTTTGAGGACTGATAATGGTGATGATTTTTTCTCTAATGATTTTGGATAGATTTTGTAAATATTTTGGTATTCATAGAGAAAATAAAACTCTATATTATCCATAACAGAATGGAGTTGTAGAAAGAATGTATAGGACATTGATCGACAAGGCTAAGAGTATGTTGAGTGGTGTTGGTCTAGAACAATGGTTTTGGTTTGAAGTTGTTTCCACTGCTTGTTACCTGATTAATAGGTCTCCTACATCAACTCTTGTTGATAAGACACCTATAAAGGCATGGTCAAGTCACAAGACTTCATTAAGCCATCTTAGAGTTTTTGGTTGTCAAGAATATGTACATGTGCCAAAGGAGAAGCGAACAAAGTCAGAGAACAAGGCTGTGAAATGTATCTTCATCAGATATAGTTATGGTGTGAAAGGAAATAAGCTTTGGGATCCTATTGCACATAAGGTAATATATAGTAGAAGTGTTATTTTTATAGAAACTAAGCCTTCTTCTATTACATTGCAGATAGAACAAAGTAAACAAGAAGATGTGATTCAATTTCCTTCTACACTTGAGAAATTTCAATTGAGGCCCATGGATAGGCAAGATGTCAAGGAGAACTCATCTAGCTCATAATCTTTAGCAGAGGAGGAAGAACCTCCAACTTAGCTTGTTCATAGGTCTACAAGGCATAGACAACCACTTGAAAGGTATTCACCTAATGATTGGAGATGCATTTTTTCTTTAAATAATAGCGTAGATGAACCCAAATTGATAGAAGAGGCATTAGGTATTAATGATGCAAAATCTTGGAATATTGCTATGGATGAAGAAATAGTAAATTTGAAAAAGAATGATACATGGGATCTTGTACCATTGCTTGAAGGAAGAAACCAATTGGTTGCAAATGGGTGTTCAAGAAAAATATTGGTTTAGATGGAGGTATTGAGAAGTACAAAGCAAGGTTGGTTGTGAAAGGTTACTCTTGAGTTGAGGGTGTTGATTATGGTGAGATATTTTATCCTATTGCAAAAATGACATCCACTAGATTTTGTCTTTCTATTGTTGCTACTTATAATTTAGAGGTTGAGCAAATGGATGTGAAAATTCCTTTCCTTCATGTTGACATGGAGGAGGATATTTATATGACACAGCTAGAGCACTATGTGGTGAAAGGTAAAGGTAATTTGGTTTACAAATTGAATAAATCTTTACATGGCCTAAAATAAATTCCTACGATGTGGTACCATAAATTTGATACATGTGTTGAGTTTGGGATTTGAGTGTTCTAAATCAAATCATTATGTTTATTATAAAACTGATGGTGATCATTTCTTATTTATTGCATTATATATTGATGATGCATTATTTATTTTTATTTTTTTGGGTAAAAGGCACAAGGCCTATATATTTATATATATTATATAATAAGAGAGTACATAGGTTTTCATGATATATCATATGGATTTGCAAAATAAAAAATTTCCCCTAAGCTATTCTTTTAATCTTCATTACAAAGCATATGAGATGAAATTTTATTAAGATTCCCATCATGTTTTTTACATATCATCAAAAGAAATCATGGCAGAAACTGCATATCCACCCTCCATCGCACAATCATACCCAGAAACATGGCAAGATTTCAAAAAATTGAAAAGATCATCACTATTCTCCCCTGTGAACCACCTGCACAGAGTTTTCATCTTGAGCTTCTTCAACCTCCATGGCTTGGTTGACATAGGTAGTAGGACCACCTCATGTATTTGGAACAAAAAAGGTTTGTTCCCCATGCACATAGGATCCATAGCTTGCAGTCTAAGCGTTGTCTTGTTTATTTCCCCAAGCTAGTTGTGGACGAGCAACCAGTCCCTTTCCTTCCACGTTCACATTCACTGCATTACCACGAGATTTCTACCCCTCTATGTGACCTGCATTATTTATCGGTAAAGGGAAAGGTATGATTTTAGAACTGAAATCTCAACTTGCTACTAAGTTTGAAATGAAAGTCATTGGTGCAACTGGACACATTTTTGGGATGGAAATTAAAAGAGATAGAGTGAACACAAAGCTATGGCTTGGCCAAATTAAGTATTGTTGGCAATTGATATCATTGATGTCAACACTGATTGTTGGTTGTCATTGATGTCAACACTTGAGTAGAGATTGTTAGTCCTTAGCATTGATTGTCATTGTTATATTCAGGATGGACTAATATTGGTGAAGTTGTTCATGGTTGAATATCATGCATTATCTAAGAAGAGTTGTTGAAGTTCATGGTTGGATGACATGCCTTATCTAAGAAGATTGTTGAAGTTCATGGTTGGTGGATGTCATACCTTATCTAAGAAGAGTAGTTGAAGATCATGGTTGGATGCCATGCCTTATCTAAGAACATTCACTAAAGCTCATGGTTTTCATGTCTTATCTAAGAATATTTTTTGAAGCTAATGGTTGGATATCACGCCTTATCTACTTGAAGAGTTTTTGAAGTTCATATAATGCATTATTTTTGTCAGTAGAGGTCCTCTTGGCAATGAGTCTTTCTATGATATCTTATAACTGGTTATAACATATTGTGAGTTAATCCTCACCGTGGTTTTTCCCATCTTGGTTTTTCCACGCAAAAATCCTGGTGTTCATGTGTTGTGTGTGTTATGGATTGTCCATGCTTTTATTCCTTATAATTGTTAAGATTTCATAATGATATATTTAGATGAGGATTAGAAGCATGAATAATTATGGAGAGATGTTGTTGAAGTTCTATAGTATGTCTTGTGCTCTCTCCTAATGTTCTTAATGAAGTATGTGTTGTTGAAAGGAAGATCTTGCCTCTGCAAGTTGCTTAAGTGATTATGTTCCTAGAAGGTACATTAAAGTCAGTTTGGGAGAATGCTCTATATTCCTCCACTGATGAAGATATGGTCTTGCGATTTAGGTTTCAAATTTAGTTTTCAACGTACATTGCACTCTTATCTTTTCAGGTCACTAGTGTTGCCAATGAGATTTTTGTGATTTGCAAGAAGTTGGCAGTATTGTTGGTTGTCCATACTGGTTCGAGAAATGCTCTCCATTTCTCTGCATTGATGTCTTTACTCCTACAATTTGGTGAATGTGCTCCCAAACTTTGTGTAGTGTCTCAATTCCAATCTCATTTGTTGAAGTGGTCTGCAAGCTTATATGTTAATGTTATATCTCATGATTAAGCTTTTAGTGCTTCTTGGATAAAGTATTATGTAGTTGTTTGATCTATGGTGGTTTTTGATGGCATGACAATATAGAAGAAGTATATAAAAGTGTTTTTGGATGTTCAAAGAACATCCCCATGTGATCCACATGTTGCTAATTTTTTTCCTTGGTGTCACATTGTGCCTTGATTTGGCTTTCTAGGTTATTTATGGATATTGGCCAATAAGACTTGTTCCTTTGCTTGTGTTGTGTGCTTGGGGGTCTGTGCCAACAATGGAAGATGTGTTATGATAGATTTGGGTCCTAACCTTTCCTATTTGGGACCACATCAAGTAAATTTAATTGGAAGTATTTTTGGACCAAGTAGTTATGTGCTTCAATGTTTCATCCGCATGTTTCCTTGATGTCCACTTAGGTTGGTGTGTGAATACATGTAAATTGTTTTGGATCACATTGGAAGAAGTGATAATATTGATTTTGGTCCTCTTTATCTTCTGGATAGGATTGCATTATGTTTTGGTGGCTAGCCAGTTGATTTCATTATTTATCCTTTTCCTAGCCAACCTAATTGAAGTTTTTGAAGTGTTGTGGTGGATATAAATTTAAGATCATTTCAGATGAAACTAGATGGAGAAGTGTACAAGTGAAAAGAAGTTTGTGTGAATTGTATTGAAGATCCAGTAGAGATAGTGCTAAAGATTGAGAAAGGAAAGAAAAATTATTCTTTAACGCCTCAGTCAACAAAGTGTTGTGTTGGAAATCATTGTAATTCTCTCTTAATCATATTATATCCTACTTTGCGATAGTGAATCTCATCAGGTCCTTGTATATTTCTCTTGAAGTCATGTTGTCTTCAATTCAACAAGTCATCTATATCTTGCTCGGAGGTAGTGAGCCTTTTTGCAAGTCTTTTTGGTAGTGAGCCTCTATATTGTGAGTTAACTCTCACCATGGTTTTCCCCTCATTGGGTTTTCCATGTAAATCCAGTGTTCTCCTTGTGCATGTTTCTTCTATGTTTCCTTCTCATTGATGTTGATCTAGTTAGAAGTAGAATTTATATATCTTGCATTGCTTAAAGGTTTTTTAAGTTGATAAGGATTCAAATTGTTATCATTCTATGTTACTATTATAATTCAAGGTTTTGATATAATAAAGAAGGTTGTATTGTGTTGAAATTGTTAAGGTTCAAAAGGACTTAATTTTTAATGTAGACTGATTCACGCCCTCTCAATCTTCGAGTGTGTTCAACAATTGGTATCAGATCCAAGTTCCTTTAAAGAAGCTTAATAGATCGAGGAAAAGATCTGAGATGA
The DNA here is from genome assembly GCA_007115665.2 of Sequoiadendron giganteum. Classification (NCBI taxonomy): domain Eukaryota; kingdom Viridiplantae; phylum Streptophyta; class Pinopsida; order Cupressales; family Cupressaceae; genus Sequoiadendron; species Sequoiadendron giganteum. The sequence goes on along the minus strand of CM021101.1, from coordinate 739,371,863 downwards.
CACAGGTGGATCATAAAAGGGTCCTAGGTTTGATGGGACTAATTACTCCTCGAAAATGAGAATGGAAGGTAACCTAATCTCTCTTGGGTTTGGTGTGTGATAATCAGACAAAAGTGGTTACACTACTCCTACCACTCCTCTTATAGATCCAGGATTATATGAATGCAATGCCAAAGCTAAGAATGTTATTTTGTGTGGATTAGCTAATTTAGAATTATTGAAGGTGATGAATTGCATTTTTGCTAATGATGCTTGGGAAAATCTTAGCAAAATCTATGAAGGAGATACTAAAGTGAAGCAAACCAAGATGTAGATCTTTAAGAGAAAATTTGAGACTCTAAGGATGACAAAATATGAAGATATTTCAAGTTATATGCTTCAGGTGCAAGAAGTTGTCTCTAACATCTCTGGTCTTTGTGGAGAAGTAAAGTGAAATTGTGAAGAAGGTTTTGAGATATCTCCCAAAATCTTGCAGTCATAAAGTGTATGTCATTTTCTAAAGACTTGGATTAGTATTTTTTTGATGAAATGTTTGGTACTCTTACTACCCTTGATGAGGTTGAAAAAAAATTTGTGAGAAGATTGAAGAAAGGCACTGGAAAATATAAAGGTAAGTTACCATTAAAATGTTTCAATTGTGGAAGAATAGGTCATTTTGCATCCAAATGTCCCTATAAAGAATTAGTTAATGATGATAAAAGAGAGAAAATCAAAAGAGGCTTCTTTTCTAAGGAAATAAATTGTTCCTCTGAAGACGAAGATAATGATTCAAATGATGAAATTTTATTCATGGTTTTGGAAGGAAAAAAGAACATCGGAGAATGTAAAAGTTTTAGTACCTTGTAGGATAGTAGGGTCAATGGAAGATCAATGGTAGTATGGATTTCATTTCATGCAAAAGAAGAATCTAATGCTTTGGTGATTGATATTGGATGTTCTCATCACATGACTAGTGAAAAAATTAAGTACATTAGTCTTAAGAAGGTTAATGGTGGAGTTGTTAAGTTTGGTGATGGCAAGTCAACACAAATTTGTGGAAAAGGTGATTTAACAATCGATGGAAAGAACAAAACTAAAGATGTCCTTTATGCCAAAGGTATGAAACATAATCTCCTAAGTGTTATTCAAATGTGTAGCAAGGTTACAATCTTACCTTTCATTCTAATGGATGTGAAATTAGAAAGGAAGGGTTCAAAAGACTTACTGTTGAAGGAACAAGGACAAATGACAATGTATATCATCAAAAAGAGGCTAATGGGACAATATTCTTATTAGATCAGATCAGAGAGAGTTGGTTATGGTACAAAAGAATGGGACGTATCAATTTTGATAATTTGGTGAAGATCAATTCCTCTCATGTAGTAAGGGATATGCCTAATATTTTCAAGCCCGCTAACACATTGTGGAAAGAATTTTAGATGGGAAAGAAAACAAAGACTAGTTTCAAGAGCAAGGAGTGCTTTGTGCCAGTGCCATTGGAGCTAATATGCACTGATCTATGTGGACTTACAAGGATAAGGATTCAACAAGGTGAAAGGTACTTTATGTTGCTTATAGATGATTACACTAGAATGACTTGGGTTACTTTCTTAAGAGAAAAATTAGAGGCCTTTGATAAGTTTAAAATTTTTAAAGCAAAGTTGATAATGAAATGGATGCTAGGATCAAATGTTTAAGGTAAAATAGAGGAGGTAAATTTATTTTATATGAATTTAATTTTTTTGTGAAGATGATGGTATTAGGAGACATTTGTCTACTCCTAGAACCCCTCAGAAGAATGGGGTAGTTGAAAGAAAAAAATAGAACAATGCAAGAAATGGCTAGAATAATGATGAAAGATGTTGACCTTCCAAACATGTATTAGAAGGAAGCGGTTCACATTGTTGTCTATCTGCTTAAAAAATTGTAGTTGAGGGTCAACAACAATAAGACCCCTTATGATCTATGGTATGTAAGACCTCCCACTATCAGATATTTTAGAATATTTGGCAACAAATTCTACATCAGAAGAGATGAAGGTGATCTTGGAAAGTTTGGTTCCAAGTGTGATGAAGGGATATTTATCGGTTACTCTACTAGAAGCAAGGCATACAAATGCTATAACAAAAGGTTAAGGAAGATGGTTGAAAGTAAAAATGTCAAAGTAGATGAAGACTTGTGTCAGATTTCACATGAACTTGAAGTTTTTAGATGTGATATGCTTCCCTGGATTGAAGAAGAAGAAGAAGAAGAAATAGAAGAGAAAGAAGAGAGGAACCAAAACTAGTAAATACTCTGAAGAATCTAGCAAAATATGTGCAAAATAATCACTTTGCAGATCAGATCATTAGAGATAAGGATGAAGGTGTGTTGATCAAGAGAAATTTTACAAGAGCCAGTGAGCAAGTAAACCTATGTTTATTATCAAAAGTTGATCCCAAGGAATTTTTTGATGCTAGAAAAGATGACAATTGGATAAAGGAAATGGAGGAAGAACTGAATCAGATAGAAAAGAACCAAACTTGGTAATTAGTTCCTAGACCTTCTGATAAAATATCGTAGGAACAAAATGGGTGTTCCAGAACAAACTAAACTAGGATGGTGAAGTGGAAGGGAATAAAGCCAAATTGGTTTGTAAAGGATATTCACAAGTAGAAGGTTTTGACTTTGAGGAAACCTTTCCTCAGATAGCTAGAATGAAAGCTATAAGGATGTTTCTTGCTCTTGCTACTGATAATAATTTCGAAGTATATAAAATAGATGTCAAGTCAACTTTCTTGAATGGTGATCTAGAAGAAGAGGTATATTTTAAGAAATTGGATGGCTTCCAGTTATCAGATGATCCAAATATGGTTTGCAAATTCAAAAATGCTCTATATGGTCTCAAGAAATCTCCCAAAGCTTGGTATGCTAGATTGGATGAGTACCTTCTTCAACAAGGGTTCAAGAAAGGTAACGTGGATAGTAATCTATACATTAAGGTTCAAGAAGATAAGTTGTTGATTGTGGTTGTATATGTTGATGACATCATCTTTGATGGAGATGATGATATATGTAAAAATTATGCAGAAGAAATACAAAAATGATTTGAAATGTTAATGATTGGTGAATTGTCCTTCTTCCTTGGACTTCAAATTATTCAACAAGAAGGTGTTATGTTTATTTCTCAAGCCAAATATGTAAAGGAAATATTGAAGAAGTTTAGGATGGAAGATTCCAAACCAATTGGTACTCCTATGGTAACAAGATGTCACTTAAGAAAATTTGACGAGTCTTCGAAAGTTGATCAAAATCTCTATAGGTCTATGATTGTAGGTTTTTTGTATTTAATTGCTTCTAGATCGGATATCATGCATGTGGTAGTTTAGTTGCCAGATTTCAAGCCAATCCTAAGAAATCTCATGAGAAAGTTATGAAAATAATCTTTAAATACTTGAAGGGTACTTGAAATATGGTATAAAAGGATCAAAAATTCTCATTGAGTGCCTATACTGATGCGGATTGGCTAGGTTGTGTTGATGGCCAAAGAAGTACAAGTGGAAGTGCATTATTTTTGGGAGACAAATTAGTCTCATGGTTCAATAAAAATAAAGATTCAGTATCTTTGTCCACAACAAAAGAATATATTATTGTAGCATCTTGTTGTACTCAGGTACTTTGGATGAAGTAGAATCTAAAAGATGTGAAGGTGGATTATGATGAACCTATTCCTATACTATGTGACAAGTGTTATTAACATCTCCAAGGATTCAGTAATGCACTCAAGGAATAAACGCATCTCAATTCGGTATCACTTTCTAAGGGAAAAAGTTGTAGAGCATTAAGTCAAAAAGGAGTATATGCCTACCAAGGACTAGATTGTAGAAATTTTCACTAAGGCACTTTCAAAGGAAACTTTTGAGTATCTTTGATAGAAGTTAGGGGTAAGATTTTCCCCTCCTTATTCTAACTAGATGCATAGATGGTGCATCTATCCAAGGGGATAAATTCATGTCATATATTTTCCCCTAGATTGATGTATGCTACCACTCAAGGGGAGTTGGTAGAAAGGGGGAGTTTGGTGCAATGGTGATGTTGGTCAAAGGGGGAGAATGCATTTCTAATTCAATTTAATATATTTTTCCCTTTGTTCCTAAAGTCAAAAAAAAAAGTGTTCCTTTGTGGAGGAGTTTATGACCCTTTATCCTTGCCGTCAAAGGGGCAGAGTGAGAAATGTGTGTTGCCATCAATACCAAAGGGGGAGATTGTTGGTAGTTTTTTCATTGATGTCAACACTGATTGCTGATTGTCATTGATATCAAAACTTGAGTAGTATATTGTTAGTCCTTGGAATTGGTTTTCATTATTATATTCAAGTTGGGATAACATTGGTAGAGTTGTTCATGGTTGGATATCATGCCTTATCTAAGAAAAGTTGTTGAAGTTCATGGTTGGATGCCATGCCTTATCTAAGAAGAATTGTTGAAGTTCATGGTTGGATGTCATGCCTTATCGAAGAAGAGTTGTTGAAGCTCATGGTTGGATGTCATGCCTTATCTAAGAAGAGTTGTCAAATCTCATGGTTGTCATGCATTATCTAAGAAGAGTTGTTGAAGCTCATGTTGGATATAATGCCTTATCTAAGAAGAGTTTTTGAAGTTCATATAATGTGTTATTACTGTCAACTGGGTTGATTTCATAATGATACATTCATATGAGGATTAAAATAATTAAGATGAGGATTAAAAGCATGAATAATTAAGGAGAAATGTTTTTGAAGGTCTGCAGTATGTCTTATGCTCTCTCCTGATGTTCCTAATGAAGTATGTGTTGCTGAAAGGAAGATCTTGCATCCATAAGTTGCTTAAGTGATTATGTTCTTGGAAGCTGCATCAAACTCAATTTGGGGGAATAATCCACATTCCTCCAATGATGAAGATATGGTCTTGCGGTTTGTTTCAAAGTCAATGTTTTGTGTATGTTGCACTCCTATCTTTTTAGGTCACCAGTGTTGCTGAGGAGATTTTTGTGATTTGTAGAAAGTTGGTAGTGGCGTTGGTTGTCCAAATGGGTATGAGAAATGCTTCACATTTCTTCACATTTATGTCTCTGCTCTTATGGCTTGGTGAATGTGCTCTCAACATCTATGCAATGTCTTAGTTCCAATCTCATGTGCTAAAGTGGTTTGCAAGTTGATATGTTAATGCTATATATCATGATTAAGCTTTCTATGCTTCTTGGATAAAGTATTATGTACTTGTTTGATCTATGATGGTTGTTGATAGTATGAAATTATAAAATAAGTATATGGAAGTGTTTTGAGATGTTCAAGGAACATCCCCATGTGATTCACACATTGCTAATTAGCTGCCTTGGTGCCACATTATGTCTTGAGTTATCTTTCTAGGTTATTTGTGGATATTTGGCCAACAAGGCTTGTTCCTTTGCTTGCGTCATCTGCTTGGGGGTCTACTCTAGCAATGGAAGATTTTTTATGATAGATTTGGGTCATGACCTATCCTATTTGGGACCAAATCAAGTAAATTCAATTGGAAGTGTTTTTGGGTTGACTGGTTATGCACTTCAATGTTTCATCCACACATTTCCTTGATGCCAACTTAGGTTGATGTGCACTTGCATGTAAATTGTTTTGGATCACATCGGAAGAAGCGCTAAGATTTATTTTGGTCCTCTCTATCTTCTGGATAGGGCCACATTATGTTTTGGTGGTTGAACAGTTGATTTAATTGTTTATCCTTTTCTTGGTCGACCTAATTGAAGTTTTTGAAGTGTTATGGTGGATATAAATGCAAGATCATTTCACATGTAACTAGATGGATAAGTGTACAAGTGTGAAGAAGTGTGTGTGTGAATTATATTGAAGATCAAGCAGAGATAGTGCTAAAAATTAAGAAAGGAAAGAACAATTATGCTTTTACGCCTTGGTCAATAAAGTGTTGTGTTGGAAATAATTGTAATTCCCTCTTAATCATATTGTATCCTGCTCTTAGATAGTGAATCTCATAAGGTCCCTATATCTTGATCTTGAAGTCATGTTGTCTTTAGTTCATCAGGTCCTCTGTATCTTGCTATGAGCCAGTGAGCCTTCTTGTAAGTCTTTTTAGTAGTGAGACTCTATATTGTGAGTTAACTCTCACCATGGTTTTTCCCCTCATTCGGTTTTCCACATAAATCTAGTGTTCTCCTTGTGCATGTGTGTTCTCTATTTCCTTCTCACTATTTTTGATCTAGTTAGAATTAGAATTGCTATATCTTGCATTGCTTAAAGGTTGCTAAGGTTGCTAAGGGTTCAAACTGTTATATCATTCTTTGTTATTGTTATAATTCAAGGTTTTGATCCAATAAATAAATTTGTTTTGTGTTGAAAGTGTTAAGGTCTGGAAGGACTTAATTTTTTGTGTATATTGATTCACCCCCCTCTTAGTCATTGGGTGCGTTCAACAAGTATGCCAATTCAATTTTACAAAGGTTTGATATGAAAGATTGTAGACCATTGTGTGTTCCTTTTTCAATTGGAAAAGAGTTGTCTATTTTAGATTGGCCAAAATCCCAATCAAAGATGGAAGACATGAGCAGAGTGCCTTACCAGAGTGTAGTTGGAAGTTTTATGTATGCTATGGTTTGTACTAGATCAAACATTACCCAATCAATGGGACTTCTTTCTAGATATGTCTAATCCTAGTAGAGTTCATTGGGATGCAATTAAAAGAGTCTTCATATATTTACACGGTACCTTAGAGTATTCCTTATGTTATCATAGTAACTTGACTAAAGATGAGATTTCCCTTGATATTCATGGTTATGTGGATATAGACTAGGCAGGGGATGTTGATAGCAGACAATCCACCAGTGCTTATGTATTTAATTTATTTGGTGGTGCAATTAGTTTGATGAGTAAGAGATAGGATGTGGTTAATTTGTCCACTACAAACTTTGAGTATATGGTAGCTACTCATGCTTGTAAAGAAGCCATTTGGATTAAGAGATTGTGTTCATATATTGGAATAAAACAAGGTGCAATAATAATTTATTACAACAATTAGAGTGTGATATGTCTAGCTAAGAATCTAAAATTTCATGCTAGGACTAAGCACATTGATGTACAATATCATTTTGTTAGAGATATGATCGAAGATGGCAGGGTGAAGCTGGTTAAGGTAGAGACTTTGATTAATGTTATCAATTATTTAACTAAGCTTGTGAGAATAGATAATTTCATATGGTGTTCAGAGACTATGGGCCTTTTGGACCCTAACAATTAAGTGATGATGTTTATACACCCTCTTGTTACTCTTGCAAGGTGTTCGACAAGTGGGAGATTTGTTGGGAAAATGTGTCTCAACTTTAAAATTACATAAGGTATTGTTGATATGTTAGTGTAGGGGGGTACCCCTTGTGAGGGGTCCAAGGGATCATCCCCCCAATAGGGGGTTCGAGGTTCATGCGCCCTAGTGAGGGCTTAGGGGCAGCGCCACCAAAAGATAAGTTTTATTTATATTTTATTATTGTAAATTTGGACTGTTCATCATTAGGTCTAAAATCTGATAGTTCATATTTTATTGGCTTGACTTATCCTAGAAGGCAACCCTATTTTA